>JAVJIF010009118.1:0-203822 GCA_038442645.1 Agave tequilana | reverse complement strand
TTGGCAAAGCAAAGGATTTCTCTCTTTTGGCTAATGTCTGAGGAGTGTTTAAAGATTTTTCCCAACTCATTGTTGTTTACATTCAAGATGGAGACACAACACACCCCCCCCACCCCCCCCCCCAACCCCCCCCCCAATAATCCATCACACACACACCAGAGCTCCACCACCCCGCCCGCCCGCCCGCATCCCCGCTACGCTCTCCCCGGTGGCCTCCCCGACTTCCCGGCCCGCCTGCAAGACAAATGTGCATGCGATTCTGGTCAGAAACACTGAAGGGAATTCATGTGCAATGCTCAATTCAGGTGAACAACATACTATCCACATGCCATTAGGACCTTAATTTTGATTAAGCTAATAATTGGCAGTACTTGTGGGCCCCACACTAAATCTTGCTTCATGATACCATGTTAGGGTTTCATTATTAACGTTTTTGTTTAATCATCAATCTATTTTGAGTAGGGTTTCTTGGGAAGATAATCATGATTATTATGGAATGTGGGTGGGGGTGAGTAAAGTGAAGAGACTCCTCTTTTCTTTTTCCCCTTCTTTTAATCTTTGAACAGGGGACTACATCAAGGCTATGAGAGGAATCTAAAAGTAAGGTCCTTTGGCAACTGATCAAGGAAATCTTGCACATGAGCTTCAAAAATGCATTGGAATGTGAGGGAGGAGAAAAAAAAAAAAAAAAACAAAGAAAAAGCTGTTCATGGCTTTCATGTCACTTTATCCACTATTTACAAGTAGATCTTTCATGAAAAATTAAATACTAATTAGCAATATATAATTGATTTCTCTTATAAACATAACAACAAAGCCATTCGGCCACAGAGAAAATTGCCAAGAGTAACATAGAAATATATTCATAGCTTTATTTGTAGATTATTGACACAAAAAACAGGGCCATTGAGAATTCATTTAGTGTGATGATACACTGATGCGTACATGATAGAAATGACAAGAAAATGCATATCAAATGAGCAACGAATATTAGAAAAAACAGAGAGAGATGAAGAAGAACAGAATGTGATTACAAAGCAAGCAAGTACCTGTTGTGGATAGGATCAGGCCCATTTGGTACCTTCTCTTGATGGCATACAGAGGGTCCAATTTCACCTGAGCATTTGGCCTCGCTGTCGTCGACATCGCCTGAAGTTTCACAGGGGCTGCTGCTTTTGTTCCTCCACTACTTTCCAAGGCTACAGACACCAGGAGCCCAATACAGAGGAAGCAAGCTATGGCACCAAAAATTGTCCCAATGGACCTACTTGAACTCCCCATATCTTTTCTTTTTCTCTCTCTCCACTACTCCCCTCTCTATTTCTCCCCTCTCCTCTCTACTCCTTTACAATGCTAGAAATGATGGCTTCTTAGAGATGAAAGGGTCATTGTAGAATGTAGAGGGAATGAGAGAGAGAGAGAGAGAGAGAGAGAGAGAGAGAGAGAGAGAGAGAGAGAGGGAAGGAATGTGTTTTTGTGATATACGCTTCTTTTTTGTTGTTGTTGTTGATGATGATGTGTGCATATATATGTGTATATATATATATTTTTACTTGGTTTTTGAGTTCTTTTCTTTGGAGTTGGAAGGGATTCTCGTTGCACTTTTGTTGAGCCCTGAACGTGAGTGGTCACTTGAGGCCCCCATGCTTTTGGAACAGGTTGGGCCCACAAGCCAGCATCCTAATTCCTGTGCTTTGGGCTTTGGGAAATTTTTTTTTCCCCTTCTCATGCACCCAATTGGTATCAACATCAATATCTGAGTTGATTTTTAAGCAAGCCACTTTATTTTTGAGCCAAGTACTTTGGTTACCCTTTTTGTATTGGGTGTATTTTGAATTTCAAGCTTTGAATGAAAGTTTTATTACACTGTACTCGTTTCAAATGTTTAACCTTTTCTCAGCATTTTCAGCAAATGATCCTTCAGCTGTCACTTTCATGTAGGGGAGGGATTAAAAACTAATGATCTTTCGAAACTTGCATTTTGATGAAACAGTGTTTGCTTTAAACTGAAAAGTTGAGAAATCACTCGGGCTTGTCAACTGAAAGAAATTATCTATCTGGAAAGTTAATGTCTTAACCTGGCAAATAATTTCATGTATGATAATTCAGAACATTTTGCAACTCTGATCTTTATACCATGCAGAGATCAAGCAGCTGCTGCATTGAGTGATGGTAACTCAAGTAGATCAATCTCCCAGTTCATTAGCGATCGCTTTGCGTTAGTTTGCAACTCAAATAGCCAGACTGTCGACAATTGGGTCATTACTGACAGGGAAAAAAAGGGGAAAAAAAAAAGAATCATGATCATATATTGCTAGAAATTAAAAGCACAGAGCAAAGATACGTTAGCCTGCTTGCATCTTGTTTAGCTCTTCGTCATTTGAAATGATTTATTTTTGCACCACCTAGTTTCATTTTGAAGGACTTGGGGCACCACTAGTCTGTTAGGTGGAGTTGCTCAAATCCTTATAAATCCAAGACCATCTCCACGTCTAGCCGATGTGAGACTATTTGTTCGACCCAAATCCCAACAATCCCCCCCTCGAACAGAGAGTCTCCCGACAAGCTCAACTATCTTCACACCGGAAGATCAAATCGAGATCCAACTATTTACTGCGTGGGAAGACAGCACGCCTTATGTGAAGTACCAACTGCAGTCGGTCACTCCTCTACACCGCGTGGGAGGCAGCACGCCCATTGCAAAGGAGCACCACTGCCAAATTTCTCGAGAGCTCAACATTAGCTTTACAGGGGCCTATGCGCCTTTTTGCGCCAGTGGGGTGGCCAGGCCCATTGCGCCTTTGCGCCATTGGGGGATCTATATCGTCGAACATCACCCACACACGACTAAGTTCGGGGCATGACTCTGATACCACTTGAAGGACTCGGGGCATGACTCTGATACCACTTGAAGGACTCGGGGCACCATCCCAAAAGACTAGTCTGTTAGGTGGAGTTTCTCAACTCCTTATAAACCCATTATAAACCCAATACTATCTCTATGTCTAGCCGATGTGGGACTATTTGTTCGACCTAAATCCCACCACATTTCAATACCCAGATCTCCGAGTTGAAATATACATTAACTGTTAGTGCAAAATTTTAATTGCAAGTATGCATTTCTATTATGAAGTGTATCATATTTCAAGCGTGGTAATATATTCTCATAACAAATACGCATTTTTCATTACAAATACCACCATAGTACATCATAGTCAAAGCATATCTAATACATGACCAACATATTTCATTACAATTAAACAGTATATTTCAGTGAGTTTCTCTGGGGACAAAAAAAAAAGGAAATACACTATTTTAGTAGAGGGCTAGCACAATTTTTTTACATAAAAAGTTATTTGCATTGAAATATTTGGATATAGAAGTGACTTTGAAACCAAGAGGCATAAAAATAAATCAACTCCAATATTAGGATACATAACCATTTTTCCCCTTTAATTTCCTAATGAAGAGAAATTCGTTGTGAGTTCCTTATCTGCAAAATCTCAATACATTCATCTCTAGGCAAGGGCCTGCGAGAGTAGAGATTTTTGCAGAGCTCTAAGATACGGGCGAGCGCATGCGATAGTAAGGGGTGGTGCTGGCCTCGAGATGGCCAGATCTGAAATGCATACATGCATGATAGTATCTATACACTAACAGATGTACGACAGATCTACATCCTACTGTTGTTCTCAGGTGATTTGAAACTTGACAAACCAACCAACTGCAATGATGATCTCGCCGTGTCACAACTAGCTATTGTGACTTTAATCTTTCCCCATCTTCATCATGTATTTTCTTGTCATAATCTATCACTAACATGATTTTCATTTTCTATCTCTTGACAGCATTTTGAACTATGTTCTGCCCTATATTTCTTCTTTCATCATTGAACGCCTTAGCAATTGACAACGAATCCATTTCCTTTGATTAAGGGGCTGTTTGTTTCGCCGTAAAAGGCGTAAAAGTCTGTAATTCGTAAATGACTTACAACCCAATTATAACTACGACGTTTGTTTGGACCGTAATTCATAAAAGACTTAAGCAACTCAACTACCACTCACTTGCAACCCAATTATCACTCACTTACAGTCTAATTACAATTAATTTTGTAGTCATGCAAATTTGTATTATTTTTTATGTTAATATTAATTTTTTTTAATATTTAACATTTATAATATTTATTTACAATAATAAAATTTTTTAAATCACCATATAGTTAATTTTGAGGTCAATTTTTTCGCTTACGACTTACGCATTACGACAACCAAACAACGTAAAATATAATACACTTTCCCACTTACATCTTTATTTTACCAACCAAATACTATAAAACTTACATGCATGTAACTCATTTACAACTGTAAACGACTTTACCAATTACGATTTACGATCAATTACGACAACCAAACAGACCCTAACTTAACACACTTTTCTTTCATCTTGTAGACTTGATTCCATCCATAGCCCCATAAAAAACTTCTCACTGACAATACATCAAACACATTGTATGTCCTTGAGAGCTCTGTGAGCTCTGATAGCAATTCGGTGTGAACATGGTCGGAGTTTCACAAATTAACTGGAAGGGGATGGAAATTTTTCCAATCAATCACCCATTAATGTACAGCATATTTTCTTTTCTTGATCAACAAAAATGTATCCGCGACTCTCTGTCCTCGATCCTGCATTCTCTTTCTTGACTTGCGTCTTTGCACATCCAATGATTTTCTCATCTCTTTCCCCAAATCTCAAGATTTCAAAACTCCTTGTAAAGAATATTCACAATTTTAAACATTGAGAAATATGTTGATTACCAAACTTGAAGAAATTAGCTCATTGGAAAATCCCTTTAACTGATCGTGGACCTTCTTATACATTTTCGACACATTCATAACATAATCCAATTTCAAATAAAGCCAAGTGCTCTTTTGGGTTGTGAATTTGTGGTAAATAGAGGTCCAAACAGTTCGGCTGGTAGAGCGTATCAAATTAGGTAAGTTAAAAGAGCACAGGAGAAACTGAAGAAAACATGAATGGAGGTAATATGACAAGATATAGAGGCTAAAGATCTTAGTGAAGACATGTTGCTCGATAGAAATGAGTGGAGAAATCTGATCCATGTGTCTGATCCAGCTTAATTCTCCTTTGATTCATGTAGCCTATCCTAACCCCTAACATCTCATTGAAGGATGAGGGAATGAGCTATACAATCAATATTGATAAGCGCTAGACTGCTGCAAAGCTTTTGCAATTTGTGAAACTTTGTTTCCGAACTCTCTTCACTCTGCTGTGGTAGTTCAGAATTCATCTATGCAGAGGATATAGATACTGTCATATATGTATCCATTTCATTTATAAGGAGCATTGAAACAAGTTTATATCTTTTTATCGGGGGAAGATTTCTTTATAATTAAAACTAATCAAAGAGATGCTTTCTCTTATGACTCATATAGAAAGTTTGTCTGTCTGTTCATCTTCATTCGTGAGAGAGAAACGTCAATTCCCTTCTTCTCAGCTCGCTCATTTTCTCTCTCCTCTCTTTCTCTTTTTGATCGATCGGTTGATTTTTCATTGACAGGTGATCAAAATCAAACAAAATAAGATTTTCTCTGATAACTTCTTCACAAAAATTGTTCATAAGTTCGTCTGTTCGTCACTTTCCGTCAGCCTATCCGTTTTCGAGAGAGAGAGAGAGAGAGAGCAACCTTTCCTCTTTTTTGTCCCTTCTCCTCCCTCTATACAACCTCTTTCTTCTTCCCCAGTCTCCTCCTCCTCTCTCCCTCCAGCTGCCCCTCTCCCTCCATTTATCGCCTCCTCTTCATCTGTTATCGCAATCGATGGTCTTTCTCGTTATCGTTCCTCGCGTTTCCCTTCGCAGCAACGGTATGCTTAGTAATGCCTTTCCCAATTAAAATCAACAGAAGGAACTGAAGATCTCTCCGTGGGCGCGAGATTTAAAACTCAAAATCGAGAGTCAAAACCTCGGAATGTTCCAGAGATCCACTCAGTCCATCACCATTTCTGTGTGCGCCGCTCCGTGTCCCCCATTTCGTTGTGTTCCCACAGTTTGCACACATTCATCACAAAGATTCTAACAGTAATGCCCCAAAATTAAAACCCCAAATGCTCAATCTTTTCTCCAATTTCCTCTCTCTCTACAGAAATCAAAATCAAAATCAAGATGGGTTTCACCCCTCTCCTCTCTCTCTCCCCCCTTCCTCCTCTTCTTCCTCACCTCTCACGGCGACCCAGGTGCCGCCTCATCATCTCTCTTGCATTCTTTACTTGTTGCCATCCTTTTTTCCCTTATCTTTTTTGGGTTTTTTAATTGCAGGGCTTTTCTTTACAAGGGTTTCCTCTCGCACCAAGAATGTGACCACCTCATCTCACTGGTAAGCGAAATTCCTTCTGAATTTGTTAATTTCGTTGAGGACCCATTTGATCGTGGGGTGTGCTGGCGAGTGAGTGCAGGCTTGACACAAGCTGGAGAAATCGACGGTGGCGGACAATGAATCTAGGAAGAGTGTGATGAGCGAGGTGAGAACGAGCTCTGGCATGTTCCCCACCAAACATCAGGTAATGATGCCCATTCTCTGATTTTGATTGTTTGCTTTCATTATATAGATATGGGGTTTCATCCTTTTTCTGATATATAACTAATTATGATAATGAGTAAAATGGTTGTGAGAATTAGACAAATGTAATTTGATCTAGTGTTACGGCAAAGCAATTTTCTGCTTCCACAGGTTTTGTTACTGCAAGCAACTTGCTTAACTTTATTTATTTTAATTTATTGGAAGACAAAAATTAGATATAAAAGTGTTTCATCCATACATAATGATTTTGTTGTATATGTATATTAAACAAATTAAGTGATAGACATATAATAACTAGTTATAAGGTAAAGATAAAATAATAACTACATAACAATGTAGCTAGATATTAATGAACAATCTCTTGTCCCCTGTCTTCTTGTTGCCTAGTAGAAAGCTCTATGCAGTCCAAGTTGTTTCTCATTTCCGTCGCTTGTGGTTGGAACTCAAAAACTTATCTAATGGTATTGTTTATTTTATTTATTTATTTATCTATTAATTTGAAGTGAGTAGTGGTGAAAAGGTTAGCAAAAGACTTGACACAAGATACTTGTTCCTTGTATAAGTCGTACCGTGAAGCCTCGACTCCTTTTGTTGCTTAGTTAAAGACTACACCTACTATATTTGCCTCGATGAGCACCCTATTGTCTTTAGCTACTTCTAGCATTGAGCGAAAATTAGACCATTTCTTCACTAACCCTCTTGCCTTGATCACAACCCCTTTGATAGGAGACAATTGGTGAACACCAAGACCCAATTGTTAACCTATATCCTAATGGAACTTCCAGTAGTCTTGGTAGTCTTCATCAAAGGACCATATCTTGAACCAATGTTGTATTGATATAGAATAGAATACAACTACAACATGGTACTGACGTGGGTATACAGGTCTATTGTGCTTACCATATCATGTACAACTTATTATGAAAGCTAAAAGTTGTGATACTTTATTTGTTGCCTTGAAGGATGAAATTGTTACAAGAATTTAGTGAAGGATTGCTGCCTGGACCTTTCTTCCAGAAGGTAACTTCTTGTCCTTTTCCATTCATAAATCACCAGAAAAAAGAAAAAAAGAAAAAAGAAACAGGGTTCAGAGAAGCTCCCTTTTTTAACTAGAAAATGGCGAAGCCATCCATGTCCTACGCTATCAGACTGGTCAAAGATATGAGCCACATTTCGATTATTTTCAAGACCAGGTTAATATAGCAAAGGGAGGTCATCGAATTGCTACAGTACTTATGTACCTCTCGAATGTTGGGAAGGGTGGGGAAACTGTTTTTCCAAATGTGGAGGTACAATTTATTTAATGTTTTCTAATTTTCTGAGATTTGTTTTTTCTGATCTGCTGCATATTTGAGATTCTTTTTAGTTAATAACATGATTTGGGGGCACTTGCACAACAGAAAAATGCATCTCGGTCAGAATGTGCACAAAAGGGATATGCAGGTAAAAGTTGATTTTGCAGTAGAAAATAAGATTGCAAGTCCTGTTTCTCAAGAAGATATGATGGGATAAATGAAATATATTTTGACTTATAACTGCTTCATTTCTTTTTTCTTTCCTGATGCATGTGTGTAATGAATCACCAGATTAGTTTTCCAATGTATATCTGTAAGCATGATAGTATGATACAGTAAAAATTTTGATGGAGAGAATTTAGGTTTGATAACAAACTACTGAAGCAACATAAAGTGGACACTTAAAATGTTAAACATGCAAAAGAAGATATCATTGAATATAGTTAGTTAAAATGATGTTGTATGGCAAAGCAGAGTCAGGAAGGCAGCCACTTCTCTGCCTCCTCTCCTTTTTGTTTCTCTTTTGTTTCTTTTCTTTCTTCTTCTTCTTCAATGAATGAAGGAGCTGTGACATTCTCCCAGCCCCTTCCCTATTGGAAAAATTCTTCTGAACATGTTGGCAGTCACTTTATCTTCATATTTGTCTCTATTTTCACTTGTTGTTCACATGCTTTGAGGACATCAAAAGTATATCTGGGGCAAAATTTTTTGGTCTTTAAGCATCAAACTAGAAGATAACAGTTTTATTGCTACCCTTGCTAACAGGGGAACATCTATATCAAGAAAAGAAAATTGCTTAAAACATTTTAAACGCATCATTGGAGTATTTATAATTTTATGTTATCCTCTAAATGGAGTTTGATGTTACAGACGTTACAACATATCTTCTCTGAAACTCCACTTTGGTGTATTTTTATTAAGCTATGATTAGGATAACCCTATCATTTCCTGAATCTAACCTTGTTGCTACTCTGCTTGCAGTGAAACCTGATGAAGGTGATGCTTTACTATTCTTTAGCCTTCACATTGATACTACACCGGATCCAGCAAGCTTGCATGGAAGCTGCCCGGTCATGGAAGGTGAAAAGTGGTCTGCGACGAAGTGGATTCATGTTAAGACCTTTGATAAACGTGCAACGACACGCAGCAGAAATGGAGAATGTGCTGATGAGAATTGGCTATGCCCACAATGGGCAGTTGCTGGAGAGTGCCAGAAGAACCCTCGTTATATGGTAGGCTCTAAGGACTCCCCAGGGATCTGCCGAAAGAGCTGCAGGGTATGTGTCTCATAGTCAGCAAATTTCGGTTTACATTGAAAAAATCCAGCGAACAATACAATTTCCCCCCCTTTTTATCCTTGTTTTTATACATGACATTGAAATCTTGATCAAATATCTTTTTCATTTCTCCAAACTCTGAAGTGCGTCTTACTTAGGGATGTGAACGGGCCCGGGCCGGCCCGCCTACCTGCATGGGCCCGGCCCTAAATCCGGGGTGTGCCCGGCTTTGCGGATAATGGCCCACGGCCCGGCCGCACCCGGGCTGGGTTGGCCAACGGCTCTTTTTAGAGCTGTTGGTTGAGTCAAGGGGGATTTGTAATTTTTTTTTTTACAAATACCCCCAACAGCTATAATCAGTGTTCTAAAAATCGGTTTCATTATTCGTGTGGTCCAACACTGAATAATGAATAATTGGATTAATTGGAGATTAATCGGGGATTAATCATTTTTGAAAATTTTAATATATTTAATTATATTTATACACAACTACATATGAATATATACAGTTAATTGTTGAAAATACCTAAATATTATATAAGACAATATCTAGATGTAAAGTTATAAACCATGATATGATGAACAAAACAACATGAATAAATAGTAAACAAGAAGAAGTAAAAGAACTTATCTCTTCACATTAGTAATCCAAGATTTCAAATTTTGCAGCATAGATATAAATCAAAGAACTTACTTGCAAAATAAGATAAATAAAAAAATTAGTCAATTTATCAATCAAATTAACGAACTTTAAAGAATGATGGAGAAAGGTTGCTAAATAAGTTAATTTAAAAAATAATCAAAAATAATAAAACATAAGTATCACTTTATGTAAAATAAACAATAATAAAATATCATAATTCATCTACTATTTAATAAATAACAATTCATCTACTATTTAATAAAATATCATTATCAAATCATCAACATTACAACATAAACTACTTAGCGATCCAACACACACAAAGTGAAGTTTTTCAATTAAAAAACATATGAAATATCTAAATGATTAATCCGGGGAATCGGGCATTAATTAGAGATTAATCATTTTGGACCCAATTAATTGCCCGAGCGTATAATCAGAGCGATTAATGTAATATTAAGCGGGTTGTCACCGAATAGGATTAATCGGCCGATTATTCTGATTTTAGAACAGTGGCTATAATTGGCTCAGATTATAGTCATTGAGGGGTATTTGTATTTGTATCAATTTATCCAATCTATTAGATTATTAATAAAAAATTTACATTTGTATTTTACAACTTTGTATCAATTTTGTCCAAAACCAAAATTGTGAATTTTTAGAGAATTTTTTAGAACTTAGAAATCAATTTTTTAAAAAAAATATTAAAAAAAAACCCGGGATGGGACGAGTTGCCTGGGAATTGCGGGCGGGCCCAGGGTTGGCCTGGCCCGGTCCTTGCTCGGGCTGGCCCGTTTCACATCCTAATCTTACTAGATGTTATTTGTACCCAAGTACATGAGCCAGTACCATGGGAAGGACTGAAGCCTTAAAAGGTGATTCTTATTAGGAATTGCTGGTCTTTAAACAAGTAAAGACTTTATAGAACATTCCATAAGAGAGGATCTCAATCTAGCATGAGGCCAACTCCTATTAGTTCTCTCTCCATGCAATGCTGAGTGTCAAGAGTTGACTATCCAAAATCATCGATGCTTGATCATGGGATGGATGAGAATATATAGAATTTGGCTATAGGTTTCTCTATCAAAAGTTTCTAATATTCAGCTTAAGTTCACATTTCTTGAAAATTCAACTACTTAAAAAATCCATGTAATTTAACACTAAAGAGAATTCTTATTATTGTCAAATGCGCTAGGATTCTTGTTTCGTTGATAGATTATTTACGCTAAGTCATTGTTCTGGGGTTGTTCAGCTAAAGGGCTATTTGGTTTGGGGGGGGGGAGTGCGGAAGTGGGAAAACTCATTTCCCACTTTTGTTGTCCATTCAAACACCGAAAAGAAAAATTGGAAAAACTTTTCATTTTCCTTTTCCATTTAGTCCTCTCTTTTACACAATTATTTTTCCAGGGTGCTACAGTTAATTTTATGTCATTAATGATAAGTTATAACTCAAAATAGTTAATTTTGTGGTCATGTAAATCTCATTTGCAGTCTAATTACAGACCTATTTTTTATAATTAATATTTATTTTAATATTATTTTGCGGTCAACTTTATGGTCAACTTTTCCACTTTCACTTTCACATTACCAACCAACACTGAAAAGACATTACACTTTTTCAATTACACTTCCCAACTACCATCCAAGTATCGGAAAAGAAACACAACCACTTTCACTTTCACATTACCAACCAAACACTGAAAAGACATTACACTTTTTCAATTACACTTCCCAACTACCATCCAAGTATCGGAAAAGAAACACAAATTTTCATTTTCTAAATGGAAAAGAATCCTACTTCCTCACTTCCACCCACTTTCGGGCATCCAAACAGCCCTAATCATACTTGAGGATTTGTATCTGATACCAAAGTAGAGAAAATTATATGTTTATGAGTGAATAAGGGGAAACTTCCTACATCTCTGCAAACCTTCATCTCTCCAAGAGAGAATTTCTCTAAACATCTCGGTAATCTGCCTTGAACATCGACTTTCTGATCACGCAGCCGATACCTCAAGTACCTTTGCTTAGTAGAGAAGTATGTGCTACTGATCAGAAAAGTATTATACCTAGATTAAGATGAAATCACGAAGTGGGGCAGCATTATGAATTGCAGGTACAGTTACTAATATTGAAACCTGCAGCACATGAACTGCAATCTCAATGATAGGAATACTTTATAACCTCACTTCAGCATAAAAGTTGCTTTTTATTCCCTTGAGCCAACTAATGTAGCCTTTAGAATATGCTGTTTCTTTTATGCCTTATTGCTGTATCAATTGCTTTTCTGAGCATCTGAGAACAAGAATCAGTTCTCTAGCCTAACAACATCAGATAAAACCAAAGTAATAGCAAACAAGCACATAATCCACATTTTATCTTAGATAAGATGGTGAGAATTAGGACATTGTAGCTTGCTTTATTCCATCATGATCATTGTCACACCTTTCTGATATTCCAAATTCTAGATATACACAATCTTTTGAGTGCATTACATTAACTATTACCTTCATGTAAACTCTGAGCTTTTGCCCTTCAAGCTACAAGTGAAAATAGATTTGTACTGCAGCTCGTCAACACATTAGAACCATAACAAGATCCAGGCCATGACTCCCCACAAGAAAGAAATCAACAAAAACCCTGAAACCAACAAACACCAATTATCACTGTTAACTGCACAAGTTGTTCTGTCAGTGTTAAAGAAAGAAAATCTCGTGTAGGTGTTCTTACCGAACGATAATTGCTTGATGCTAGTTCCACTGTTCCACTTAGCATAGTAACAATTTGTCGTCGTGTTCACACCATTAGCACAGTTGCAGCAAAAGGAGTTGGATTGGCCAGTGTACCCACAAACCCCATTGCTCTTCTCACAATCAGCACATGCACTGGGGTAGCCATCATCGACACTGAACCGATACTTCAGAGCAATCCCAAACTTCCACCCTGAAGGATCAGTCTCTGCACCATTAAAGCTATAAATCCCTGAATAGGAACTGCACTGCAACTTCTTGAGGTCCATCTCAAACGATGGGCCAAGACTAACCGGGCTGTAGATGCAGCAAGTGGATATGGGGACATTAAACTGGCTTATAGCAGGGCAAGTGTAGAGAAGGCTGCATATAGGGGCATTGCTAGTGTCACACATATTGGTTGAGTTGGTTGAGTAGAGAGGGGAGTCTGAGAGGTTGAGCAGTCAAGGAGGGCAAAGATATCACCATCTACGAAGGTGAAAGGCGCGTCCCAATCGAGGGCGAAGCCTGTGGAGGGGTTGGTGATGAAGCAGTGGACATGCAAGGGTCTTGAATGTAGAGGATTTGGTTGGTGTAGTCGATAGATTGGACCGGTATGAGCCTGTGTGTGTAGTGAAGATGAGGTCGTGGTTTTCATTGCACGCCACATGGTGTTGAAAGGCTGGGCTGCCGCAGCCAGGGCCGGTGCCGAAGGGGAAGTGGATCGGAAACGCGCCGCAGGAGCTCTTGCATGATTGGGAGCTTGAATGAGTTGAGAGGAGGGAGAAAGAAAGAAGAAAAAGAAGAATGAGATGGTTGCACTTCATCTTGGATGAGAGTGAGGGTGAGGGTGATTGAGAGAGGGGGGATGCTATTAGATTGGCATGTGAAAGAGCTTGGGCATTGGGATTGATGCTTTGATCCTAGATGCTTTGGATTGGTCAGCTTGAATGCACTTTACATCTTGCATTGTGATGGAATGTGTAGTTTGGTGAAGGATTAGGGAGTTTAATATATGTCAGAAGGGTAGTATGTGTTGCAGATGTGATTAACAGTTGGGAAACATGTATGATTGTGGTCAGATCATGATGGCCTTCTGTATATATTTTCAAATAATTGGAGACTGTGATGTGGAGAACAGCTCAAACTTGTGCTTTAGAGTTAGTGTGGCTTATAGGCTCCATTAAGGTTATGATTACTAAGATGAATGGGTACTAATCAGACATTAATGAAAGTGTTTGCTAATTAAGTGTCATGTGTTGCATGAATTCTGGAGAGCTGAGAATTTGTTTTTTGTTTCTTTTATTTAAGCAAGACGATTTGGTAAACAAAACCCTGCACTGTATTAAAGAGAGATTAACAAAACAAACGAACAACGGAGAATAGAGTAGCGCAGTTGATAACTTAGTGTCAATTTCTAAGTTGATGTTGATTTAAACACATGATTAGGTTATGTTAACTCAGAGCTTTGTTTAAGTACCTGAGGCTTGTAACTTATGGAATTATAATTAGTCAAATACATGGGCATGAAACTATCCAAAAAATGTGTGTTGTGATTAATTATGAGCTATATTATATATTTGGGTGTACAGTTGTTGGACCACATTGCAAACTAATGGCCAACCAAGCAGAAGCAGAGCATATATTCCCCATTCTTTTCCTTTCGACCTTCCTTCAACTTTCTCAAAATATGTGCAGCACCTTTTATTTCCCTTTTGTATTATTGCTTTGTATAGATACGTAGGTTTCCTATTTTTCTTTTTCTTTTACCTGTTGAAGAAAGAAAAATAATTTGCGAGTTTGCTTGTATCCTGATCTTTTTCCTCAAAATCCCTACTGATATTCGAGTTGCAAATGGGGTTCAGATCAGCTTCGCGTGATGTCCTTGTTCTCGTGAGGTTCAAATTGGATTTGGATTCAATTAACAACAGGAGTTTATTTTTGTGTTGGTCATTGTCGTTCATAGTCCATGTCCGTAATTAGGGGCTGTTTGTTTCGCGTAAAAGGCCGTATTCATAAATGCCTTACAACCCAGTTACAATTACGGTATTTGTTTGGACCGTAGTTCGTAAAAGACTTACGCAACTCAACAGTCACTCACTTGCAACCCAATTACCACTCACCTACAGCCCAGTTATAATTAATTTTATGGTCATGCAAATTTGTATTATTTTTTATATTAATATTAAAAAAAATTTAATATTTAGCATTTTTAATATTTATTTGCAATATTAAAATTTTTTAAATCAGCAAATAGTTAATTTTCTGGTCAATTTTTTCATTTACGACTTACACATTATAACAATCAAACACCGTAAAATACAATACACTTTCTCACTTATAACTTTATATTACCAACAAAACACCGTAAAACTTTCATGCATGTAATTCGTTTACAACTGTAAAAGATTTTATCATTTACGACTTACGAATTACGACCAATTACGACAACCAAACATGCTAATGTTTTTGTGTTGCTTGTACTGTGATCTAGATGGATTTTACCTTGAAAACCTACATCATAAAAGGTTACAATAGTGATTATTCGTGCTGTATATGTTCTCACGTAAATTATTTTAGGGTTTCGTTTGGGTCTAATTATCAGATTTTCGAACGCCATTTACAGCTTTAAATTGAGATTTAAGCATTCCTTCTCTCTATGTTCTTTTATTATCTTCGAGTATACGATTATACTAGTTCTCAAATTGTCCTCTGACTGACTGAGATTTATAGAAAATTGTAGCCTGTGCGTTAATGAGAGCTTGTGCAACTTGCAGTAGTGATAATAATAATAATAATAATCTCAAGTACGTTAAAAGAGTAGACGAGTCTTTGTTTCCAAGTACTTTGTTGTGGGGTGTTTGTTTACCCTAAAAGTGGGCGGAAAACTCTCAAAAAGTGAGTTTTTTTTAATTATCAAACTGTTTATTTGCTTCGAAATGCAATTGTGTAGGTATTAACACCAACTCAGCAAAATGTGTGAATATTACATGATTAAAGCACGTCAAATTTCTCTCATTTTTGGGCTGAAAATGCCGGAAATCTAAGGGCATGTGTTTGGAACTGTGCAGTAAGGGGGTCATGTGAGAATAAATACCGATGAGTCCAGTAAAAAATGAAATTTTTTTAAACTAATAGAAATTTCACTAAATTGTGTTGTTGAAGGCATGATGGCTCGAACATTTTTTCACCTGTCAATTTTTTAAGTCAACTCTGTTCAAGTTCCTCTCTCCAGTTGGGCTCTTCATCTTATTTTTGTAGGGAAATCTCCAAAAAAATGCTTCTTGGGGAGTTATCAATTTCTTTACTCACTAAAGAAATTACATCATTTCTTGCTTTGACCCTTCGATTAGCATATAAGAGTACTCTTCTAGGGTTTCCTATAGGAAACCCTAGAAACTTTAAAGCAAAACTACATTTATCGAAACACCCATGTGCTATGTTCCGTGCATCTTGACAACAACCAATGAGAAAGTGCAATCAATAGAGAGAGATGCACCAGAGAAGTACCCAAAAGACAAGAACAAATAAACAAGTGAAAAAGCAAACATAACATTTAATAAGGTTCGACAATTTGTATACATCCTCAGGGCAAGAGGAGAGAGATTGTTGATTCAATGATCAATTACAAGTTTTTCGAGAGATACAATTTATGAGGGCTCTACCTTTTATTTATAACCAGTGAGTCTCAGGGTTTTCGAAAACTACAATTGGATTCGACTCCTTTTTAAAAACGAAGTCTGAATCACAACAGGGAAAGCAGATTCGCCTGTCGGTCGACCGGTCCGGTCGACAGCTGCCAACAAAACCTTATGTATGCCAGTCGGTCGACCGCTCCGGTCGACCAAGCTGGTGTCGTGCACGTTGTGCATGCCGATCGACCGGGCGGTCAGCCGACCTATGTTCTGGCCTGCAAATCGACTGCGTTCTCGCTCCTTTGAACTCCGATCTCTGCACTTTTTCTTTTGATGAGTTAAAAAAACTCTGTCATCAAGTTTTTATCTCTTATCTCCTTATAATTTTCTACCTCGGTGAAGATTTCTCAACTCTGAACCTAACTCAACACAGTACATGTACTCGAACGGCCTGCACCTATGTGGCTGCCTACGTACCGTGCCTAAGGGATCAAGTCATCCATAGTTCATCCAAACGAGCTTTGTCGAGCTTAAGCAACTGGAAGGATATGGAGATTTTCTTTACAATGTGTAAATTTTACTCTTGAAATCACCTTGGTAAGCATATCAGCGGGATTCTCTTTTGTGTGAACCTTTTGTAGCTCAATCTCACCTTCAACAAGAATCTCCTGAACAAAATGGAATCTAACGTCATGTGCTTCGTCCTTGCATGATACACCTGATTCTTTACTAAATAGATAGCACTCATGCTATCACAGTTGATATTCAACAGATCCTGATCAATCCCTAAGTCCTTGAGCAACCCTTGAAGCCATATTGCCTCTTTCATAACATCCGTCATGGCCATATACTCAGCCTCTGTAGTAGACAATGCAACGGTAGACTATAAAATAGAGCGCCAACTCACCGGTGCTTGGGATAATGTAAAAACATATCCCGTTATACACCGGCGTTTATCAAGGTCTCCTACATAGTCAGAATCAACATATCCGACACACTCCTGCTTACCCGTAGAATCTTTCTCGAATACTAATTCAACGTCTTTGGTGCTCTAGATGTACCGTAAAACCTACTTTACTGCCTCCAATGACCCCTCTCGGGATCATGCATGTATCTGCTGATCATTGAGACAGCTTGTGACAAATCAGGCCTTATACACACCATTGCATACATTAAGCCACCAATTGCGATAACATACGACACGCGAGTCATGTATTCACGTTCTTCAATAGTAATAGGAGACATAATGACTTTTAACTTGAAATGAGGAGCTAATAGTGTACTTACAGATTTCGCATCTCTGTTGATGTTGAACCTTTGAAATACCTTCTTCAAATATTCCTTTTGTGTCAATTATTTGAAGAATTTTATCCCATATGTGGAATTGAACAGCAAATTCTCCCCCAAAAATTAAGGTTCAATTGCATAAATATTCTAAAAGTTACCAAGGTTTCCCATTAGACTAATGATTACCTGCTTGCCATTGGTCATTCTTTGGCATTTTGGCAAGAGGGGTCTAATTACATAAATATTTTCAGAAAAAGCCAAGATTGCCCTAAAAGATCCAACTTATGTTTATTTGCTCACTCTTGGTCGTAACTCATGCTAATTGTTGCTGCCAAGTGCAGCCATAGTACCGTTGAATATGGTTTAAAAGTGGAAAGAGTAACCATTGCAATACGCAGGATTGTGTAGACTGTGGACTAGTTAAATAAATAGAAAGAAGAAAGTCATGCAGAATTTATATGTGCATGCAATTTATCCAGTTTGTCCACTACTGTGTTCTTCCTGGTGACCCAGTAATTCAGAGGCGGAATCGAGAATAAATTTTAAGGTGGGCTGCAATTTTTTATAACTTATACTTATAAATGATATGTATTTGTCAAAATAATAAAACAATATTCTCCACTGAATCAGGAGTAGAACCAGAAATAAATTTGTCAAAAGAAACAAAAATAGAAGGAGGTTTAAGGCAACATATGAAAAAGAAAAGGGGTTTAGAACAATATATAAAAAAATGGGCCGGGCTGTAGCCCAGCCCAGCCAACCAATAAGTCCGCCCCCCTGAGTAATTTATTTTCACGTATTATTTTCTTGTTTTCTTTCTCTGTGCACAGTAAATGAACTAACATATGGACCATGATATTACGTCCCTAGATTCAAAAAGGGCATGGATTCCATCTATTCTATATTCTGAGATCCCCTGAACTAAGACATTACAATCTTAAGGGTCAGTTGTTCATGTTCCCTGTATCTAGGATTCAGGAGGAGTACCAGATGATGCTAATTAATTGTATTTAAAATCTTTTCTCTAAATTGCATTCGTGAAATTTAAGAAAATTTAGGAACTTTATATAAATATAAGAACTTTAAGGACCTCTTATCCATTTTATTTTATTTTTATTTTTTCCTTTATTGAGATAAAGGACATAAATCAATGTGATTCATAGCCAACTCTGTATAATTAATTAAACATACATCTTCTCCATTTTACTTGAATCTACTATCTTTTTTAAGTTTCATTGAAGGAACCTGTGAACATTTCTAATTATTTTAAGCTAGCACCTGTAGGCTGTAGATTGTGTTAGGGTTATGACGTGAATACGTTGTGAAGGTTGATTAATGTCGGATTTGGCAGTTTTCTTTTCTGAATCTGTTTTGAGTTCGAGTTAGATTCAAGTTTCCTTTATTCTGATTGAAGGAGTTTTGAGCCCAAGTTGGATTCAAGTTTCCTTTATTCTGATTGAAAGAGTTTATTTAGAACTAAGAGAGTTCTGTGGTAAGGGTGGCCCTCAATGTATTCTAAGAGAATCCTATGAATTTGTAATTCCTAAGCGTGTAATTCATCTAAGTGAGAAATTCGTGAGAGAAGTTTAGTCACAAGGTTCGCTTTTTTTGGCGGCCATCAAAGGCTTGTAATTTCTCAGCGTGAGGTGTAAGTAATTTTTATTGTACTCTCTCAAAATTTTAATAAAGTTTCTCCCCCATTCTCCTGTGGACATACACACGATCTATTTTGATCGGTGGAACCACGTTATATTATGTGTTGACTTTCTATGTACTTTAGAATATTTTCTTATTCTCTTCTTCAAGTTGTCTTAGTAGATCTTGTGATTCGTATCCGCTGCGCCGCCTTAATCGATTCGAACGTGGGACGTCCTCTCTTAAAATCACAACTATTGGTATCAGAGCATACAGATTGTTTCCCAACAGATTGAAAAGAAGCTTATGTGTATGTGTGTTTTAAATTGTTTAAGTACAGTGATTAGAGAGTTTTGAGTAAGTCAAATAATTCATTTATAGAGACAATGACTGTATTAAATATATATTTACAACATTTGAAAATTTTTAGGATTTGTCTTATATATACCCCTAAAATATTTTCTATGTATAAAATTACCCCCCAAATCTCTATATTTCTAAAATTTACCCCAAATTCTTTTATATTTTTAAAATTACTCCTACCATAGTTAAAAGGAATCAAGAAATATATTCTCAGTATATCGATCAAAAATTTATGAAGTTCCGCATTTGCCATTAACGGTCCATAGACCCCAACAGTCCACATACCTCTTCTCCACTCGCACGCCTCCCCTGCCTCTGCTGCCGACCCCCTCTGCCACAATGTCAAAGGAATCAATCAGTCCAGCATGAACCAATCTCTCCTCTTCCTCAAGCAACATGCCATTCTCCGCTCATATTGGAGTAAGCAGCTCCAACGATTCATCACAAGATGGAGGATTTGATGATCATAGTGAAGAAGCAACGGCTGTTGTATGTAAATTTGATGAACATTTAGTCTAAATAATTGCAACAAAAACAACACCACCAGCTTCATCTCAGCATCTCAACACCAGCCTCATTTACAGAGCTAAAAGAGGTGATCTTGAAGTCAATGAGAGCTCACCAAGAAACATCACTGCACATGAATATGGAACTGACGGGCCGAATCAAATTCCTTCAAGGAGGCATCGTCGCGAGGCTAGGCTCGACGGCGGATGGGGAGTTGGTCATGGATCAGATCAGAGGGGGTGACAGGGAGAGAGTGGGGGAGGCACGAGAGGAGGCATGAGGGAAGAGAGAAGGGGGCAACAAGGAAGAGAGAGGCCGCAGAGGGGGAGAGAGTTTAAGAGAGAGAACGAGAGTGGGACAGAGAGAAGTGAGAGCAGATGGGTAATTTGATTTCAAAACTATTACATTTTTTAGAGCAGATGTTGGGAGCATTTTTTATCAAATTTAAGAATTTGGAGAGTAATTTTAAAAATATGAAGATTTGGGATATAATTGACAGGGAAGATTTTGGTGGTATATATAAGAAGAGGAATATATACCTCAGTTGCTATCTAATAGAACTCTCTTAGATAGTGGCTTAAAACACTAACTTTTCACAAAAAAAAATTCATAATCCTACCACACAATATAATATTCACATCTTAAGATGCGTACTTATAAAAACATGTGTTTTGGAGTTCATTTGATCATGTTTCAAATGGTGCAAATTTAACGGTTTTTCAATAATAAAAAAAATGCAACCATTTGAACATAATCAAACGAACTCAAAAACACGTAGTTTTTTTATAAGTACACATCTTAGGATGCGAATTTCATATTGTGCGTTCAAATCATGATTTTTTTTTTTTTTGAAGTTGAAGTTTTAAGTCGCCATCTAAGAGAGTTCTCTTAAATGACAGCTGAGATACATATTTGTTATATAAAAAAAACCTAAAGTTTTATTTAGTAACAAGCTAAAACTGATAAAATCTAACCATCATCATTTACAAATAAAAGTCATTCTACTTTACATGTTGAAGGACAACCATTTATTTTAGGTGTTTACTTCAAAAATCTCTTGAACTCATACCATGCAATGCGCGTATTTGTGCCTTATGCAAGCAAAACTCTTTGCAGCGAGCAAAGTTTGGAGTTCGAATCAACCCTGCGTCAAGCTACGACTTATGTTTTTAAAAAATAAAAAAAAAGACCCGCTTCAAGAATGGCAGTCAAACTCATCTCGGCAGCCTCTCTGCTTCTTCCCTTTGAACATAACACTGAAAATAATTAATTACATTATTTCTGTTTAATTGGACTTTTACCCAACATCACAAAATTTTTCAAACGGGAGGCAATATTTCACTTCCCCCAACTTATGAATTTTCATGACAAAGTATAATAGTAGGACAAATTAAGAGAATCTACATGATTTATGAGTGACTTCACTTCAATACAAAAAATAAATTAATTACTAGCCCACGCCAAATTATAACTCTGAAATAAGAGATAATTGTTGTTCAATTGTGAACGCGATGGGGGTAAAAAGTGCAAAAGGAAAGATTCAAAGGGCACATGTGTGAAAATACAGGATCAGACAGAGATAATTTGTAAACTTTGTGGGAAGTTATGTGCAAATTATCCAATACAATAAGAATCCCTCCGCATCCGCGCCCGAGCCTGACTTAAAACCGCACTTATATATTATTTATTATTTATTAATGAAAAGGATTTTATAAAAAGTGATGAAAAAAAGATTTTTGACTGCAAAAGGCATAATTATTCTAGTGAGCCCCCATGCGCAGCGCATGTGAAAACTGTAAGTAAATAAATAAACAATAATATTTGAAGAATAACGCTTATTTGAATGGAATTTATCTGAAAATGGCATCATCAAAAGTTTGTGGGACCCACCCAAATGGAGGCCCATGTGGGTTTCGACGGAAACGGGTTGTCAAAAAAAAAATAATCAGAATGCTTAGATTTTTGAACAGATTCTGGTTCTGTTTAATTATTATTTGTTATCTCAGGGGAATAATGGTCCCACAATCTACATTCAATCTGTGTGTCATTTGTTGGTACAGAGAAAATTAGATCATTTTCTTTTAGTTGTTTTTTTTATATAAACTTAGTGATTTTTTTACGAAATGATTCACATGGAAGATGCGTATAAATAATAAATGTACGTCAAATGTCAAATAGACAAAAATTACTTAAAATTCCAAAGTCTCAGGATAACATTTTTGCAAGAATTTTATGACTGAGAAAAACATGGTCCCAAGGGGAAAAAAAGGAATAAAACAAAAAATAATGTGGAAAATAGTAAATCGATCGGACTTGTAAAACTAAAAAAAAAAAAACAATAAAAAGGAGACCCGGCACGTGTCAGGGGCCGCCAAATCAGAGGTCTTAGTTCATGACTCGAGGAAAATAGCTGTGGAATAATGGAAGAAATAATGGAACAAAGAAACAAACACAGTTTTTGTGGCCCAAGGTTAAACTGAGAAGTTCAAATTTGTGGTCCTTATTCTCAATCTTTCTCAAAGAATTCAACGGCCCAACCTAAATCAAAGTCTCATGCAGGAACACGGAGCCGATATCTGAGACCATCGACCAGCAGCCCCTCTTCCTCGTGAGTCACCAGACTTCACTGTTGATGCAAGTGTCTAGATTCGAGAAGATGATTAATGAATCTATATCATCTATGTCACTGGTCACATTGATACTGATAACGCCCCAACAAACCAACAACTACTGGCTGAAGAAAATAGGAAAAGAAGCAGGTGCTCAACTGAAGTTCCGAGGCTCAGGTATCTCCAAGACTTCCCCTAGAGACATCAAGTTGAGGAACAAGAAGAAACAGGGAATGAATTCTGAGAAATTTCAATTGCTTGAAATTTCCACTAGTATGGATGAGTTCTAAGAAGATCTCACTGAGCGAGACATGAATATTCTTCTTGAAATGAGTATCAATCCTCTCTCTGAGAGGGGCACTTGAATGCCATGTAGTTTTTCTTCTTCTTTTTTTTTTTACGATTTTTTTTTCCCTGGCTCTGTATATGTTCTGATTATTTAAAAAAATAAAAAAGAATCTGACCATTCCAAAGAACGCAGTAAGTCTCGCCAGAATCCAACGAAGAATTCCACTTACAGAACTGTGTTTTGCTGACAAGAAAGTTGCTAAAAAACACCAAGAATTAGTCAGCAAAAAAAAAAAAGAACAGCGTTCATACTCTCCTAAAAAACACGAGAGCCCGGGAAAGGAGCCAGAGGAAGTGTTGTTTAGATTTCGAAGTGTGTAGAATTCCACTTCATCAGAGAGTTTACAGAAAAACATAACTCGAAACAGGGAACTTCTCTCTTTTGAACAAGGAGGGAGAAAAAATGAAGAAAAATAAATAAATAAATATACCATAATGTAGAAACTGACGGTTTTCTTCACATCCCCTGCAACTGCCCTCGAAATACATATGCATAAGCCATTTCCCTTCATTCTTCTTCTTCTTCTTCTTCTTCTTCTTTTTCTTCTTTTATATTGAACATGTACAAACAGCTACAGAACAGCTCCACCATCAAACCCACCAGTCCCTTGCCAAAAGCTCGAAAAGAAATAAATTAATGAATGAATCTTGTTAACATTGTCTGAACCGGCCTCACTGCACTGGTATCTATCATATCATCATCAACATCAGGCGAGCTATCCTGCAAAGACTGCAAAACTCTTCCCCGTGCTGCAACGGGCAACCGCCACTCCATCTATCATCTCATGTTGCAGCATTGCGGCTTTCCCTCCTGCAACTTATCCCACATGCATAGCATTTGCCTCGGCGATTGATAATGTGCGGTGAGGTAGTCCTCTATGCATCCAAACTGGCAAAATCTGATACTATGAACGTATTCGACAGGTCTTGTGCTGTTGAACTGCTCGACCCACATGCCCATGCTCACATCTTCCATCTTGAATAGCTGCATCATGTTTGCACAAGTATTAAGTATTTTGTTCTAAAGGGCAAATGTAATTAAATAAAATAAAACGGAACACTTTATTCTCCACTGGGATCATTAGCCACACCAGTTAGCTTTTTCTTTTTATCCCCTTTTCTTTCACAAACACGTCAGTTAAAACACAGAAAGTGGGCATAAAGACATCATAGAGAAATTGAAAAGGCCTTCCAACTAGCAAAAGCAACGTATTTGCAAGTGAGTGACAAAGGGCATCCTTATAAAGAGAGGTTTCATGTTTCTGAGTCCAGAAAGATGTCAAAGAGATCAGCCAGGACTGCAACCGAGTCATAGTCGTCTTTTTATTTTCCCCCACTTTCCCAGGAAACAAAGGCAGTAGCCTCCCTGGTGAGCCATAATCATATTGTTCCAGCCAGTCTCGAACAACAGACGATAAAGAATGGTAAGCACAAGATTATCATGCTGAACAAACTTACCCTTAATGTGTGATTCTCAAATTCTGACACAACAAAGCGGGCAATGTCAGCTGAGACGACATACCCAGGCCCATTCGCATAAGGTGGATAATCCTCTTCTGGCCATTCCTGAAATAAAAAACAGCCTTTTCAGGGACTAATAGAAGGTGAATAAATAAATGCATTATTATATATAAGCATAATAACATAAATAAGACTTAATCTAAGGGAACTACATCATATTTACATGTAAGATCGTCGCATAAAATGGGAATGACCTGTTATAAAGAACCAACTTATCCATGCCGTCAAGTTTGATGGTTCACTAGTTTGACATTATTTCAGACGTTTACTCATGCCCCAATATTCAAAATGCTCAGAATGTTTTCCTGTTGGTCGTCAGTCACAAACCGTAAACCCCCAAATTTTCTAATTCTCAGAGCTGAGTGATACTGAAAAGCATGGGTATAGATGAACAATGAAATGATACAGTCTTGTAGTTTCAATAACTTGCTGTTGGGTATCAATAGATGTATGCAACAGATGAAATAAGAAAGATGAAGAAGTTGCTATCAAAAGCTAAATTCATAGTAGACGAATAATTGATGGTCCAGCTTGCAGTTTATGCATTTATACTTTTCCTATAAATGAGACTGAGCGATCATATTTAATCAGCAAGGCTACAAGCTTCTATAAAATAGAAACATTGGTAAAAATAAGAATGCTCTTAGCCTGCGGCATAAACAATGACTAATGCATGCAATGACTTCTGAGCTCTAATGTCCACTCTCTATATTACTCTCTCTATATTACTCCAAAGACAAAAAGAACACATACTACTTCAAGAAACCATGGTTGAATTAAGACCTCTCATCCATCATGCAATCTCATTTCTGGGGGTAAAAACACCACAAAGAAGTTTCTTTTGCACGTTTAGCTATACAGGCTAACAGCAATAAAAGCAAAAATAACTGAGGGTATATTTAGTATGATGTGCATTTTGCAGCCGCATAGACCTTCATAAGCTTACATGCAAATTGAGAAAGAAAATCCATAAACATATCACATCAAAAATATATATCCAGAGAATTTGAACATAACATCATTGAGCAAGATTGGCAGACAAAGCCAGATGTTTCGAA
The DNA here is from genome assembly GCA_038442645.1 of Agave tequilana. Taxonomy (NCBI): domain Eukaryota; kingdom Viridiplantae; phylum Streptophyta; class Magnoliopsida; order Asparagales; family Asparagaceae; genus Agave; species Agave tequilana. The sequence continues at coordinate 178,319 of JAVJIF010009118.1, read as the reverse complement.
TTTCTTAAAGCCTGAATAAGCTATGATTATTGTTCTTTCCATTGGCCAAGATCCCGCTTTGGCAATCCCTGCGCTACATGGCCAACGCTTTCAATTTTCTAACAGACTTATTTAAAAAACGTCCATCTCCCATAGCATAGTATCTAAATGTCTCCCAAGATTATCTAAATATTTCCTGAAGATTTGTATGCATGAATGACATATAGATGAAAGTAAAACAAACATGTGCATGCCAATGATTGGCATATGCTGCAACAGAACTGTTATAGTTACCAATTTTACCACCAACAACCAAGGATTAAAAGACTATCAATATTTAGGCAGCAATTTAGACAATAACCAGACACCTATATAAAATACAAGAACCCTGACAGATAAAAGTCATTCCATCCAAACAATGTTAGGACCTATGTTATTTGCTGCTTACTTGCCTTGGGATAATTAGACAAAACTAATTCTTCTAACAGAAAATAAGATGCTCACCAAGGACAACTAACGGTGAAATATTCCTACACTCCTATAACTTCCTATCACCAAGGCCCAATATGTGAACGGTATGAAATGTATGTTGTTTAATAGGTAGCAAAAAAGAAAATATGGCAGAATTGCCTCAAGAGAACAAGGTAATTCTTAGCATTCAGCAAAAATGGAGAAAAAAACGTAAAAACAAGAAAGCCTTTCAAAGATAAAAAAAAATGGAAAGAATAGTAGAGGTCTAACAAAAGTGAAGGGAGGAAGGTATCTGAACCAAAAGTGAACCAACATTGTGTCAGTTTGGTTAATAAAAGAGAGTAAAAAAAGAAAATAAACAAGAACTTTCAGCCTATTTCCAGATCTAGAGATCCCCCCCCCCCAACCTAGTAGTGATCATGATAGAACATGCATAGAGAGCCTAGTTTTTCTTTTAGTTCCAATGCCCCAAACATTGCCTATGTAACCCCCCTGCCCCAAACATTGCCTATGTAACCCCCCCCCCCCCCCCAACCCAAACAAAAAAACAAAAAACAAGATTCTGAAAATGCAATTGGCACTAGGATATGATCCCAATCCTTTTCATTTATCAGTCTGCATAAACATAATAAAATATCACACGTTAATTCTATAGAACAAGCAAAGTATACCTCATGTGTCACAGCCCATTCCCAGTACGTAGGGGCTTGTGGTAGTAGTTAATATTCCCAACGTATAAGCTTGCATCACTTGGAATTTTCTTGACTTCTTTCATCACTGAATCGATTCTAACAAATGTGTCATCATCACATTTCATTATATACTTCGCAGAGGCTGTATGGATCTGCATTACCAAATACAATAGGAAAAAAAGAGAACACTAGCATAAAAATCAATCAACTATCTTGAAACTCCAACTCTAGGTCAAGCAAATTGATTGACTGCTTTGAAACTTCAACTTTAGCTCAAGCCAATGACTTACCCCATATTCCAATATCGCAATAGTTTTCAAAACAACGAGATCATAACTATCCATGTAGGGCACTATCACAATGTCACCAAAAAATTCTGCCTCTTTCTTCAACTCCACATTCACTTCCTTTCTTCCATGCTGCCGTGAATAAAATGAAGATGTTATTAGTTTCCAAACCAAATTAACATAATGCCTATAGCTATACTACTTAGAAGATTAGATGGTTACCAGAGCAACAAAAAAACGAGCCACCAAATTCGATGATTTCCTTACTGTTGACATCCATGACTTCCTTACAGCCATTCTCTCCGTGAAATGATTACCAGCTGAAAGAATGCCAATGAAAAGCTCAACAGGTTCATCCGGAAGTGGTGGGGTCTGCCACTCGGCCAACATTTCAAGACTCCTTTGTGGAGCATAACTAGGATGTGATGTGGGTAATGAAGCTGCAAATACCGATTGGACTTCTATGTCCCCATTTAATGACAAACCAGTAGCATCCTCAAGAATAAATCCCTATATACAAGCAGAAGCCATAATTCATAAGTGGTTGTGTTATACAACTTTAATAGAACTATAAAACATGAAACTTAAAATACTAGAAAATAAATTACCGTGCGATAGGGGAAAGATGTTACATGCCTCCCGTCCACATTGACATGATAGCCTTCCAAACCAGCGCTCAATGTGAGAACAAATAGTTTGTCTTCCACAAAAGGATATGGCCAATCAAAAGCGACTTTCTTTGTCCGTCCAATTAATCGGTTCAACCACCATGTTGTCTTAGATTCCTCTGAACGATTATCATCATCACGGATCCACTTCTCACACTTCACTTGTCCATCGACTGTAAACTCAATTTGCCACATAAAAATTTCAGCTCGGTGCTAATTGAACATCAGGAGAGAAACAAAAAAGAAACAAAATGGGCGCGCAACCTTGATTCGCCTCCGGAGTATCCAGAGAACATTTACAACAGAAATAGAACTCAAAATCATTTATTTATATCAAAATTGCAATCTTTCACCATAAATGAAAATAGACAAACTGACTACTGAAATAAACAGGGATCTTGGTGACAGCGGTCTTTTTCGCCAGCCCCTAACATCGTAATTAAGACTGTCCACCCACTAACCAAAAATGGTAATGTCTGGTACCTTCTTTAGAGACCCACTACTAACAAATTCGGATTTTGAATTCATTGTTCACATGAAAAACAACAGTTTTCATGGTAAAAGAACAATATTTATAACAAACATTCTTGTACTAATTTAAAAAATTACCCTTTTTTCTAAATGAAAAATGTAATTGATTACCCAGAAACAACTACACAACTAAACAGCATCTCCAAAAAAATTCAAACAAAAACCAATTTTCATCAAAACTCAGAGTTTCATCAGAAACAAAAAATAAAATAAAACTGAAATTGAAATTCGTGGAATGATTGAATGGTACCTGTCTCCTCATCAGCTCTCGACTTCCACCCCTCACACCGCAGCGCCGTCCCCCACTGCATCCGAAAGCACGTGTTCTGCTCGATCACGGGCTTCCCGCTCCAATCCCCCTTCAGCCTCGGATTGAAATGCAAGATCCTCGGCGGCTCCTCTCCGTCCACCGTCTTCAACCCCTGCAGCTCCATCATGAACTGCGACACCATCACCCCCTGATCGCCCTCCTTCGTCGCCGTTATCTTTGGGTCGTACTCCACGTGCGCCGGGTACGGCCGCGCCACCAGCGTGATGTGGGACCCGAGCGTCAGCCCGCAGGGGATAAACATCACCCGCCCCTTCTGCCTGAACTCGTCCCCCGTCATCGTCATCGAGTGCGGGCACGACTCCTCTTCTTTGGGGTGGCTCTTCTCGAAGGCATTTGTTGAAGAATTAGTGTCATTGAGTTCTCGGAAGATGACTCGGCCGAGGTCCCAGGCCTCTCTCGCCACCTTGTGGAGCTCGGAGAAGTTGTGCTTGGCCGTGTCAGCTCCGTACTCGTTGAACATTAGGCCGGAGATGAAGGGCCCGGTCCGGGGCGGCGAGGACGACTTGGGGGAGGGAGAGGCGGTGATGGCGGTGGGGCTAGTGGACAAAGCTGTGGACTTGAGGAGGAGGTGGTAGGGGCGCTTGGGGGCGAACTTGTCCTCGATCTCCTCCTCGCTTCGAAGGGCGTCGCCGGAGGCGGCCGAGGTGGCAGCGAAAGGGCGAGAAAGGGAGGGGAACTGGGAGAGGAGAAAGATGAGGTAGACGACGGCGAGGGCGAGGAGGATCTGGAAAGATCGGTTCTTGTTGAGGTAGGCGGAGGCCAAGGATTCCAGCTTGGATTTCCTCATTTGGGTTGGGTTTGGGGGGGGGTGGTTGGGGAAATCCGAACCCCTAACCCTAACCCTAGGTCGCGATTGAGGTAGAAGGAGAGGGCCGGGGGGAGGGGGGGTGGGGGGCGAGAGAGAGAGAGAGAGAGAGATTTGGGAATGAGAGGAAGGGACTGAAACCCTAAATTTAGTCCGAGATTTATTGAAGAAGACACGAGAGAGAGAGAGAGAGAGAGAGAGAGAGGAAGGGGAGAGGGGGAGAGGGGGAGAGAGAGAGAGAGAGATAGAGAGGTGAGCAATGGCGGAGGGGCGGAGGAATGAGGGGAGGGAGAGACGTTAATATGCCTGTTGAGGGGCTGAATGCAAAAGAAACAAGTGAACGGGGGTTGTGCAATTTGAAGGGACGTGGATTTTGGATGTTAATGTAAAATTCGGAAAAGATATGGATATTTACGCTTTGGGTACCTGGATGATTGGCGTTTGGTACAGAACAGCAAACAGGGATTAGGAGGATGAAAATACAACTAAAACATACAATACAATCTTCCTACGGTCAAATCTCAATTTGTGAAAAGTCCTTGATGCTTCCGTGTGAAAACATTCGTTTGAATACGAGAATAAACAGTCTTTCACCATACATCATGATATTGATCACATTTTTTATCTCTATTTGAATTTGAGTGGTTTGGTCTGACGTGAAAAGTTTCTGAGAAAAATATATTATAACATCTCTAATTCGTAATTTCAATGATCGTCATATCCTGCATGCTGAATTCCTTACTATTCTAAGTTCTTTCTGAAGGCGTGTCAAACCATGTGTTCTATAAAGCTGAGCATTTTTTATTTGCTGGGATAAAGTATATATTACATCATCTATTTATATTTTGCTTTTGCCTTGAAACCTAGTTCAAATACTCACTGATTTTTTATTCGCTTATTGGTTTTATATAATTTAGAGTCATATATTTTACAAGCTTTTTTTTTTTTATTAGTAGTAGTAAATACATATTGATATTCATAAAAAAAGAAAAAAAGGAAAAAAAATGGTCACGATTGAAATTTTATCTAACCTAATTTTCATCCCAAAATTAAAATGGTGTTTGAACTGCCAAAAAAAAGAAAGAAAAAATTGGCCACCAATTCGGGTCGGGTCACCAAATTGGAACAAGATGTCGGTGGGATCGTGTGGGGCCCACCTAAATTGTTTTGATGGAAGGTTCAGAATCGACTTTTCGGTTTCTTCGGTGTTAAGTTCAGTTTTTTTTTTTTTTTTTTTTTCAATTTACAACCTTCTGAAATCTATATTTGGCGTTTTTGGCCCCCTGATTGTGACGCCATAAAGTTAACAATTTGCATTTATTCATGCACATGGCAATTTAATGTTTTCGCATGTTCACTACTAGGCGCTTCAGTTCCCTAGGATTAAATATTTTTTTTTTATTTTTTTTTTTGAGAAAGACTCAAAAGCTAACATCACACCTCCTATTGAGAAATAGAACAGATGTTACCTTTTAACTACACACATTACTAATTAGTAATTACTCAAGTTAAATTTCTTATGAACTACTATAAAGATTGAATCTGAAACGTCCCTCTTAGAGGGAGAGATATTGTCAGACTAACTCGTTGATGAAAGAAATAAAGTCTAATAAAGAGAAGAAAAAATGCCTCAAATCACACATTCATAAATCGCAAAGAAGTAACTAACATTCATGACCTACTTAGTACTCTCGGTGCATCGTGATCGAGTCACTCTCAGAGTCGACCTCTATAAAGTATTAGCAGCCTTTATACATAAATAGCTTTAATGAGTCACGAGTGAATACTCTGTCTGCAAATTGTAAATTGTCGGACTAACAATTGCTTGTATTTGTTGTTCGTTTGTTCTAAATCATGTAGCCCTAGCGTATTTATATGAATTTTGATAAAAATTTAGAAACCCCGATACGCTAAAAAGGCATCATTCAGGGTCTAAAATGAAAAATAGCTCTTGTTTTTTTTTTTTTGCATCCAAAAATACCGTGTAAACTTGACATTTGGAAAAATTCAATGCAAATATTTAATATTTAGTTACAAAAAACGAAAGAATCTCAAATGAGATATGGACACCAAATTTGAGGTTTGCCGCTGACCGAGCTCCTGGCAAAGCCCGCCGCTTAATTAATTTAAGGGAATTTAATTAAAGTAAATGAAGCATAAATTAATTAATGTTTTATTAAATTTTAATTATTCTGGAATAAAACAGCAGAAGGGAGTTGAAAGATTAGGGAAGAAACTGCCGTCTGCTTCCAGTTCTCTATTCAATAAGAAAATCTAATCCCTAACTTAAAGATATCATCACTCCCAATTTTGGTTTGCGTACTCCCATTGGGTCCACACATCATCAAAATTTGAATTCAGGGTTGCAAATTTTGACCCGAAATGTGAATAGGATCCGACCCGGCGATGGGCTCGAATCTAAATGTGAATCTCAACTCATATTGGATCTAGGTCCAGCAAAACCAGTCACGATACCCGAGTCCCTTGGACTCCGACTCTCGGTCTATCAGACCCGAACCCGTACCCGATTCAATCCCTTGCCAAACCCCCCTTGAAGCCATTCTTGTTTCTTGGGAGTGGATTTGCCAATAACAAGAGTGACAATATAAGTTGTTTTAATTTATTGGATTATTTTAAAACTAAGCTAACATTAAATTTCACATAAGCTAACAAAGCCCCAGCCTGTCACCTATCTGGCTCAAAGGGCCGGGCATTTGTCCTCACCAAATGGGCCTACAATTTGTGGTGGAATTGAGGAGGAGCCTGCCCAAGAACAAGGTGACGATTCTCGAACTGATTTTGAATTCGTAAGAGTTTCGCTCACTCACAAGTAGTTGATTCTAACGCTCCCGCGCGTAATATTTGAGTGTCTTCGTGTACTTCTTGAGTATAAAAAAAAAACGAAAAAATAAAAACAGATCACAATTCTCATTTTTCTTCTTGCTTTGGTTATCGTCATTGTTGTCATTGTGAAGTCCATCATGTAATTTGTTCTTTCTTCAAATTAGACTTTGCTATGATTTTTCTACACTGAAGAACAAAACTTAGTTTTCTCCTATTTTTTTTTTTCCTCCAACGAAGTCTATGATGGTATAGCTTTCACTATATTCCTTCTATTCTCAGTGTGATGAAAAATTCTAGGTTCCATGGATGTGCTGAAAATTTACTCTATTACTATGATTTGGAAAAGTAAAATAAAACTTCTGTTTAACTTTATTCTTCTTACTAAACGTCTTAAATTTCAATAAAAATGGATGTTCGAAAGTAGTGAATTGGTTAGATCTATGTCTTTAGATACACATATTCTCGATCCGACCATTTGATCATGATCTAAATATTTAAAATCACATATAAACCAATTTTTTTTAGGTTTCAAATATTTTACACTGTTAAACTAACTAACTCACTATTTATACTGTCCGTTTCCACCCTACTTGATATATGGGGGAAAAATATTAAAATATTTAATTTTTAATTTATAAGTACTTGAAGAAATAATATAGAACAACTTTAACAGAATGGAACTTGTATTCAGATGATGCATGATTGTATTCGAGTGAGAAAAATTCGAGCTCGAATCCTTCCAAAGCTACACGTGTCTATCTTGTGAAAATAATTGAAAAGGTCACGTTTAAGAGTAAAGACTTGTGCACGTGTACGCGCGGAGAGTTTACGTCTAATGATCATAGCAAACAAATGCTGTAAAATGAGAACATAACCATCAGTCAAGTCCATAAAAATCAAAAGTCCAAATAAATCAGCAACTAAACATGCTAAATTTCAAATTCTTTTTAATTTTCTGGCAATTAATTCATGGGCCGCACATGCTGCTGCCCCCTAGCCAACACTTATCTCTAACTATGTGTATACTTATCTCTAACTATGTGTATAGGCTCAAAATGGCCCATATTAGTTCAAGGCCTCGCACTTTATCACGTTAAATAATTATGTGTATGGGCTATAATGGGCTTAAAACTTTATAGCGCCCCACATAACAGCGTGTTTTGTTTACTCTTTTCTGTAAGCCCAATTTCTACAGCCCAACGAAAAGGCCAGCAAAACTATCATTTTGACACGTCATATCTCCCTTAAGCCAATTTGCCTGTAGCTAATAATCTATTCAAGCTAATTTAAAAATTGGATTTTTCTTGTATATGCCCCTCAAATCTTTCCTATTTCTAAAATTACCCCATTAAATCTTCATATTTTAAAATTACCCCTCAAACTCTTAAATTTGACCAAAAAATCCCTCAAATTTTTTAACGGTTTTAAAAGTAAATTACCCATTTATCCTCACTCGTCCCTCTATCTCCCCCCCATGCTGCCGCTCTCCTCTCCTACCTCTCTCCTGTCTCCATTGTTGGGTATTCTTAGACGCGCAGTGGGTACACCGGTAAGCATCGAACAGATCTATCTCCACTCTCCCACCGTGAAAGAGCACCATGTCACTCGAGTTCTCGGTGAGCCAGTACGTGATTGGCTGGAATAAATGCCAGTGCTGGGAATGATGTAGTGGAGCCACGGGCCTACAGGCCGGTGTTGATCTTCCGGTATGAGACCCACTAATAGGTGTTGGAGTCCACGTGGCATGTGTAGACGTTTGTCTCCTCACGGACGACACAAATGATGTCGAAAAGAGGGAAGTTCTCGGCGAGGTCCACGTGGATTTAGTCAACGGGGCGTCGACGACGAGGAAGAAGGGGACAAGGACAAAATCAGGGGGATGCCAGGTTAGGTGGCAGGGGAGCCTGTCGTGGTAAATGGTGTTACTCGTTGGTCTTCCATTTTCGTAGTCGAATTCTTCATCGTTGCCGTCATCGACATCCATTGGAGGAGGGATATTTTGGAGCAAAAGAAGATGAAGAAGAGAAAGCTCAGGTTGGCTTCTTTCTTGGTTGTTGCGAGAGAATTTATTTTCTTGAATTCTTGAGAGAGCGGAGGACGATGAGATTTGAGCCTCAATTTGTGGGTATTTATAGTGTTGTTTACTGAGACATTCACTGATCCTGGAGTGAGTGAGTGTTCAGAATTCAGTGAACCAAGAGATAAAAAGTATAAAGAATATGCTGGGTAAAATGTAAAGAATAATTATAGAACAATAATTAATCATATATCGAATTACAATAAGGGTAAATGATAGATTTCATGGTTTTTTTAATAGATATGCTGAGAATATTCTTTTTTTATTATCTGTAACTGATGGTTGGGGTAATTTTAGAAATATGAAAGAATTTTGGGGGTAATTTTAGAAATATGGAAATTTTGTGGGCCATATATAAGAAAAACTCTTAAAAATTTCTAAAAATATTGCCAAGAAAGAGCTTTTACAAAATGACTAGTCATGTATAAAGTTTTTGGAAGGCAATTTCTTATTTGAATATTAATTTTTAATATAGATTTTCAATGTATATTCTTCATTTAATAATTATTTTTTATAAAATATATATATACACTTTAATTAATGCAAATAATCAATTTCAAGACTTTTGTTTTATATAAACGGGCTTTTAATATCCTTCCTCAACTAACTCTTGTTTTTTCTGAATTCTCAAACAATAAGATATAGTATTGCATGGTCGTGCAAGTTGAGAACATCTCAATATTAAAAATATGGTGTCGTCCTACAAGTAGTAGAATCCTTGCAAATTACCAAAATCTCTATGAAAGAAGTTATGAATTATTTGTAAGGATGATAATGGATTGGGTTAGCCATAAAAAAGCTCGGTGCTAGCCTTGGTCTGATAACAAACAAGGTTAGGTTTGGCTTTATTATTAGACCCGAGAGTGATCAAATATATGTCATACCAAGTATTTAACCTCGACCTATTTGGAAGCCCTACTTTGACTCTATTTTTAAGACCATTTTTAGTTTAACCCTAGTACCTAAGACTTTTGATCAAGTTTATATTGAGGTCATTAAGGTTTTTCTTTTTGCGCTAGTCTATAATCAAAATTCCACTAGATCTCACATTAACACTCAAAATGTAAGGAGAAAAAAATCTCAGGGTTAAGCCAACCAAAAGCCTAGGGCTGGAGTTAGAGACAACAAACCAAGATTGATTGGATGGACGCTAGGATCTTTATACGAGGGGATTAAGATCACGTGATTGGTTGAATGGATGCCACGATCTCTGCACGAGGGGTTAAGATCACGTGACGCGATTCATTTTTCTCCTTTTCTAAACAAAATTCCAAAAAATGTCTTTTTAAACACCAAATCTCTCTCGTTTTCTACTTGTCCATACCACATTTTTCAGGTAATCATATACCAAGAACCAATCAAAAAATTTATTGTCATTTTATAGTGCCATCGAAGCTTAAACTCTCTCCTCATTTTTTTATCCAATAATGGCCCATTAATCATAACCAAGGTGTCCCCTCAACCCAAAAATATTAATCTTTCATACTTACCTAGAACCCCCTTAGCCTAATTTCCCATTTTTGAGAGGATATCAGCATAAACTAATCTTAATTAACAAAAAAAATATCTAAAGGAGGACAAAAGGAAAAGGGGAAAGAAATCCTCTTAATCTCACATATCCTAGAGTGAGTGAGTGATCAGAATTCAGTGGACTAAGAGATAAAAAGTGCAAAGAATATGCTGGATAAAACGTAAAGAATAATTATAGAACAATAATTAATCATATATCAAATTACTATAAGGGTAAATGAAAGATTTCATGATTTTTTAATAGATATGTTGAGAATATTCTTTTTTATTCTCCGTAAATGATGGTGAGGATAATTTTAGAAATATGAAAGAATTTTGGGGGTAATTTGAGAAATATGAAAATTTTGTGGGCCATATATAAGAAAAACTCTTAAATTTTCTTTAAAAAAAAATATTAGAGCTTTTACAAATGATTAGTCATGTATAAAGTTTTTGGAAGGCAATTTCTTATTTGAATATTAATTTTTAATATATATTTTCAATGCATGTTCTTCATTTAATCATTATTTTTATAAAATATATAAATACACACACACACACACACAAAATAATCAATTTGAAGACTTTTGTTGTGTGTAAACGGGTTTTTAATATCCTTCCTCAACTAACTCTTGTTTTTTCTGAATTCTCAAGCAATAAGATCTAGTATTGCATGGTCATGCAAGTTGAGAACATCTCAATATTATAAATATGATGTCGTCCTACAAGTATTAGAATCCTTGCAAATTACCAAAATCTCTATAAAAGAAGTTATGAATTGTTTGTAAGGATGTTAATGAACTGGGTTAGCAATAAAAAAGCTCGGTGCTAGCCTTGGTCTGATGACAAACAAGTTAGGTTTGGCTTTATTCTTATTCACGAGAGTGATCAAATATATCTCATACCAAGTATCTGATCTCGACCTATTTGGAAGCCCTATTTTGACTCAATTTTTAAGACCATTTTTAATTTAACCCTAGTACCTGAGACTTTTGATCAAGTTTATTTTGAGGTCATTAAGGCTTTTCTTTCTGCGCTAGTCTATAATCGAAATTCCACTAGATCTCACATTAACACTAAAAAAGTAAGAGGGAAAAAACCTTACGGTGAAGCTAACCCAAAAGCCTAGGATTGGAGTTAGAAACAACAAATCAAGGTTGATTGGATGGACGCCAGGATTTTTATACGAGGGGATTAAGATCACGTGATTGGTTGGATGGACGCCACGATCTCTGCACGAGGGGATTAAGATCACGTGACGCGATTTGTTTTTTTCCTTTTCTATACAAAATTCCAAAAAATGGCTTTTTAAACACCGAATCTTTCTCGTTTTCTACTTGTCCATACCACATTTTCTAGCTAATCAGGTACCGAGAGCTAATCAAAAAAATTATTGTCATTTTATAGCGTCATCAAAGCTTAAACTCTCTCCTCATTTTTTATCCAATAATAGCCCATTAATCATAACCAAGGTGTCCCATCATCCCAAAAATATTAATCTTTCATGCTTGGCTAGAGCCCCCTTGACCTAATTTTTCAATTTTGAGACGACACCAGCATAAACTAAACTCAATTAACAAAAAAAAAAAAAAATTTAAAGGAGGACAAAAGGAAAAGGGGAAAAATCTTCTTAATCTTACAGATCCGAGAGTGAGTGAGTGTTCAGAATTCAGTGGACCAAGAGATAAAAATTGCAAAGAATATGCTAGGTAGAATGTAAAGAATAATTATAGAACAATAATTAATCATATATCAAATTACTATAAGGGTAAATGATAGATTTCATGATTTTTTTAATAGATATGTTGAGAATATTCTTTTTTATTCTCCCTAACTGATGGTGAGGGTAATTTTAGAAATATGAAAGAATTTTGGGGTAATTTTAGAAATATGAAAATTTTGTGGGCCATGTATAAGAAAAACTCTTAAAATTTTCTAAAAAAAATATTGCCAAGAAAGAGCTTTTACAAAATGACTAGTCATGTATAAAGTTTTTGGAAGGCAATTTCTTATTTGAATATTAATTTTTAATATACATTTTCAATGCATGTTCTTCATTTAATAATTATTTTTATAATATATACACACACATACACACGCACACACGCACACACTTTGATCGATGTAGATAATCAATTTCAAGACTTGATGTATGTAAACGAGCTATTAATATCCTTTCTCAACTAACTCTTGTTTTTTCTGAATTCTCAAACAATAAGGTCTAATATTGCATGGTCATGCAAGTTGAGAACATCTCAATATTATAAATACGGTGTCGTCCTACAAGTATTAGGATCCTTGCAAATTATCAAAATATCTATGAAAGAAGTTATTAATAGTTTATAAGGATTCTAATGGATTGGGTTAGCCCTAAAAAAGCTCGGTGCTAGCCTTGGTCTAATAACAAATAAGGTTAGGTTTGCTTCATTCTTAGACCCGAGAGTGATCAAATATATTTCATACCAAGTATTTAATTTCAACCTATTTGGAAGCCCTATTTTGATTCTATTTTTAAGACCTTTTTTAGTTTAACTCTAGTAGGTGAGACTTTTGGATCAAGTTTATTTGAGGTCATTAAGGCTTTTCTTTTTGCACTAGTGTATAATCAAAATTTCACTAAATCTCACATTAACACTCAAAAATAAAAGGGGGACCTTAGGGTTAAGCCAACCCAAAAGCCGAAGTTAGAGACAACAAACCAAGATTGATTGGATGGAGGCCAGGATCTTTATACGAGGGGATTAAGATTGCGTGATTGGTTGGATGGACGCCACAATCTCTGCATGAGGCGATTAAGATTTCGTGACACTGATCACGTGAGGCGATTCCTTTTTTCCTTTTCTATACAAAATTCCAAAAAATGTCTTTTCAAGCACCAAATCTCTCTCTTTTTCTACTTGTCATACCATATTTTTAACTAATCAGGTACCGAGAACCAATATAAAAAAATTTATTGTCATTTTATTGCGCCACCAAAGTTTAAACTCTCTCCTCATCTTAGCCCATTAATCATAACCAAGGTGTCTCCTCAACCAAAAAATATTAATCTTTCATACTTAGCTAGAGCCCCCTTGACCTAATTTTTCAAGTTTGAGAGGACATCAGCATAAACTAATCTCAATTAACAAAAAAAATATTTAAAGGATGACAAAAGGAAAAGGAAAAAAAACCTCTAATCTCACAGACTCTAGAGTGAGTGAGTGTTCAGAATTCAGTGGATCAAGAGATAAAAAGTGCAAAGAATATGCTGGGTAAAATGTAAAGAATAATTATAGAATAATAATTAATCACATATCAAATTACTATAAGGGTAAATGATAGATTTCATGATTTTTTAATAGATATGTGGAGAATGTTCTTTTTATTCTCCGTAACCGATGATGGGGGTAATTTTAGAAATATGAAAGAATCTTGGGGGTAATTTTAGAAATATGAAAATTTTGTGGGCCATATATAAGAAAAACTCTTAAAAAATTCTAAAAAAAATTATTGCCAAGAAAGAGCTTTTACAAAATGACCAGTCATGTATAAAGTTTTTGGAAGGCAATTTCTTATTTGAATATTAATTTTTAATATATATTTTCAATGCATATTCTCCATTTAATAATTATTTTTATAATACACACACACACACACACACACACACTCTTTAATCAATGTAAATAATCAATTTCAAGACTTTTCTTGTATGTAAATGGGCTTTTAATATCCTTCCTCAACTAACTCTTGTTTTTTTCTGAATTCTCAAACAATAAGATCTAGTATTGCATGGTCACGCAAGTTGAGAACATCTCAATATTATAAATATGGTGTCGTCCTACAAGTATTAGAATCCTTACAGATTACCAAAATCTCTGTGAAAGAAGTTATCAATTGTTTGAAAGTATGATGATGGATTGGGTTAGGCTTAAAAACGCTCAGTGTTAGCCTTTGGTCTGATAACAAACAAGTATATGATCTCGACCTATTTGGAAGCCTTATTTTGACTCTATTTTTAAGATCATTTTTAATTTAACCCTAGTACCTGAAACTTTTGATCAAGTTTATTTTGAGGTCGTTAAGGCTTTTCTTTTGCGCTAATCTATAATCAAAATTCCACTAGATTTCATATTAACACTCAAAAAGTAAGGGGAAAAAAATCTTAGGGTTAAGCCAACCCAAAAGCTCAGGACTGGAGTTAGAGACAACAAATCAAGATTGATTGGATGGATACCAGGATCTTTATACGAGAGATTAAGGTCACGTGATTGATTGGATGGACGCCACGATCTCTGCATGAGAGGATTAAGATCACATGTCACTGATCACGTGACGTGATTCATTTTTTTCCTTTTCTATACAAAATTCGAAAAAATGTCTTTTTCAACACCAAATCTCTCTCGTTTTCTACTTGTCCATGTCATATTTTCCAGCCAATCAAGTACCCACAACCAATCAAAAAATTATTGTCTTTTTGTAGCGCCATCAAAGCTTAAACTCTTTCCACATTTTTTTTATCCAATATAGCCTTATTAATCATAACCAAGGTGTCCCCTCAAACCAAAAATATTAGTCTTTCATGCTTAGTTAGAACCCCTTGACCTAATTTTCTAATTTTGAGAGGACATCAACATAAACTAATCTCAATTAACAAAAAAAAAAAAATCTAAAAGAGGACAGAAGGAAAAGGGGAAAAAACCCTCTAATCACATATCCTAGAGTGAGTGTTCAGAATTGAGTGGACCAAGAGAACAAAAGTGCAAAGAATATGCTAGGCAAAATGTAAAGAATAATTATAGAACAAATAATTAATCATATATCAAATTACTATAATGGCAAATGATAGATTTCGTGATTTTTTTAATAGATATGCTTAGAATATTTTTTTATTCTTTGTAACTGATGGTGGGGGAAATTTTATAAATATGAAAGAATTTTGGGGGTAATTTTAGAAATATGAAAATTTTGTGGGCCATATATAAGAAAAACTCTTAAAAATTTCTAAAAAAGAATATTGCCAAGAGAGAGCTTTTATAAAATGACTAGTCATGTATAAAGTTTTTGGAAGGCAATTTCTTATGTGAATATTAATTTTTAATATATATTTTCAATGCATATTTTTCATTTAATAAATATTTTTATTACAAACACACACTCTTTAATCAATGTAAATAATCAATTTCAAGACTTTTGTTGTATGTAAACGGGCTTTTAATATCCTTCCTCAACTAACTCTTGTTTTTTCTGAATTCTCAAACAATAAGATCTAGTATTGCATGGTCATACAAGTTGAGAACATCTCAATATTATAAATATGGTGTCGTCCTACAAGTACTAGAATCCTTACAAATTACCAAATTCTCTATGAAAGAAGTTATGAATCGTTTCTAAGGATGATAATATATTGGGTTAGCCCTAAAAAAGCTAGGTGCTAGCCTTGGTCTGATAACAAACACTGTTAGGTTTGGCTTTATTTTTAGATCCGAGAGTGATCAAATATATCTCATACCGAGTATTTGATCTCGACCTATCTGGAAGCCCTATTTTGACTCTATTTTAAAGACCATTTTTAGTTTAACCCTAGTACTCGAGACTTTTGATCAAGTTAATTTTGAGGTCACTATGGTTTTTTTTTTTTTTTTTTTTGCTCTAGTCTATAATCGAAATTCTACTGGATTTCACATTAACACTAAAAAAGTAAGGGAAAAAAAAACTTAGGGTTAAGCCAACCCAAAAGCCTAGAACGACAGGTGTTTCAGACAACAAACCAAGATTGCTTTGATGGACGCGATGATCTTTATACGAGGGGATTAAGATCACGTGATTGGTTGGATGGACGCCACGATCTCTGCATGAGAGGATTAAGATCACGTGTCACTGATCACGTGACGCGATTCCTTTTTTTTCTTTTCTATACAAAATTCCAAAAATGTCTTTTTAAACATCAGATCTGTCTCGTTTTCTACTCGTCCATGCCACATTTTCCAGCTAATCAGGTACCGAGAACCAATCAAAAAATTTATTATCATTTTGTAGCGCCATCAAAGCTTGAACTCTCTCCTCATTTTTTTATCCAATAATAGCCCATTAATCATAGCCAAGGTGTCCCTTCAACCCAAAAATATTAACCTTTCATACTTAGCTAGAGCCCTCTTCTTGACCTAATTTTCCAATTTGCAAGAAGACATCAGCATAAACTAATCTTATTTAACCAAAAAAAAAAACCTGGACAAAAGAAAAAAGGAAAAAAAAAAAACCCTTCCAATCTCACAGATCCACGTGTCTATTTAGTGAGAGAGGAGAGAGAAACTGTCTGTTTAAATTCAGCGAGGAGAGAGAAAGAGAAAGAGCGAAGACCAGAGTGTGTGAGAGAGAGAGAGTCGCCGTACTCCCTCCCTAAACCTACAAAACACCCACAGAAAAGAGCTTCCCTTTAGCGGCGCCCGGTCTTCGCTTCCCACGATCCAAAATCAAAATCCCTCAACCCCTTCCAAAACCCTAATCTCTCTCCTCTTCCTTCGTCAACCTTAGGGTTAGGGTTTATCTTCAAGCACCGCTTGCCGATTTCTCGATTCCTGTTCGAATTTCTCTACCCGTGTTCTAGGGTTTCGATCGGATTGGTCAACCCTGGCTGGTTCACAGGTCGGGTGATGGCGGATCCGCCCCGCTTCAGCCCCATTCCGAATAAAAACATCGAGGTGTCGCCGGTCCTGGGTCTGGGGTTTGAGAGAGAAGAAGAAGAGGAGGTGGAGCTTTTCGTCATTGAAGCGAAGGAAGCATGCTGAGCGTGCTTAGGGTTCACTTGCCGTCCGAGATCCCCATCGTTGGCTGCGAGATCACGCCGTACGTCTTGCTGAAGCGGCCGGATAACTCGATCTCCAACGAAGATGTCCCCGAGTCTGCCTCTGTCGGGGGGTACTCCATGAGGTACAAGTGGTGAGTGTTTCCTGACTCCAATCTCTTCTTCTAGATTCTGTAAGGATTTGTCTTTTGAATCGTTCTGTTGGCTATTTGTTGTCATTACTGTATCAGTTTCAGTTTAATTTGAATTCTAAGCGCGTTGGTGTTTAGTTTACATAAAGGGAAATATTTTGATTTCTGATCGTTGTAAAAAAAAAGTTGCTTCTGTTGAGAAACTGATCTTCTTTACATATTCACATAGTTTAATGTAAGTTAAGCACATTGCAGACGGAGAGACACGATTTCTTTTTCTCTATTTATTTGAATTTTATTGCTTTTGCTAATAGGGGAATATGTCGATAATGGATAATAGGAGTTCTTTTTCTCTCTTTTTCTTTGGCTTTTTAATTTTGCATCAGGGACAAATCTAAAATTTGTAGAGAATATTCATATTTTTGTTTTGTTTTGTTTTGTTTTGCTCTTTACAGTCATCTTTTAGCTCAGTTTTATTTTTGGCTAGAAGAATATTAATATTTCAAAGTATTGGTGAACTTTTCACATACATAACTATTGGTTGTTTTTTTAGAGGTTTTGCTTATTGGAAATTTAATCTATTTGTTTTAGCATGGGATCTAAGTTGAAACAAGTATTTAAGATTTCAGATGTTATCATGAAGAGGATGGTTGGTGTATTTTCTGCATTGTGAAGAGGGTTGAAGAGTGAGTTAGGTTTTATGGTATGGGAATTAGCAGTCATTGCAATTTTTGGTAGCATTTAATTGCAGTAAAGTAAGTTCTCCATTTCCCCCCCTTTCCTTTCCTTTTTCTTTTTTTAAAGGAAAGTTGTTCCATTGTTGTATTTGAGGAAAATCCTGGCAAAAGGTTTAAATAAATCATCCCAAATGTTGTCGGAACAAGATATACTTAATCTCATATTTTGATCCAAAATTTCAGGTGAGCATATAGCTGTTATGAACGTGGGAAATAGTTGAAAAAAGTTAGTTCCATAACCCGCCAACTGTAGCTGTGATCGAACTGGGGATACTGTCCCAGAGAGTCCAAAAAAAAGATGGATTCTTATACTCTTGACATTTGGTTGGTACTTGAGGCAAACAGAAACCCATCATGCATGATCACGGTCTGAATTAGACTACTGGTGTATTTTAAGGACACTTAATAGCTTTGATAATAAGCTATGGAGGATAGCTTACAGAATAGCAATATGTAAACTAGTTTAATACATCCTATTTGGGAATGCCTTAATTCACACCTGTAAACTTACACAATTTGTATCACATTTGAATTACTTGGACATGGGCTTATGGCATGTAAATCTATGCAGATATTCAAATACTTGTTTGCTTAACTGAAGATAAGTACACCTACAACATTCATCAGTATTGCTGGCTTGTATCCATTGTTTTAAATATCGGCCGATATACCGGTATATCGGCCAAGATATCGGTAATTTATCCCACACGATACGATAAGTACAAAAAATTACCGGATATTGTTTTGGACCGATATGAGCCGATATATCGCCATGTGGCCAATATATCGGCCGATATCCGTGATGAAATATTTGATATATCGGCCGATATAGTTACTTATTTGGATAATAATAATTATTATTTTTCTTAAGAGATCGTTTTATTTTATTCTATGTTCATTGTGGCATTTCAATGATGTTTGGATAATAACTTATTTCTTTTAATTAATGTCTTATATGTATTGACTATTAATACAACCGGTATTTAGTACCATATCGCGTTATATCACACGGTATCTGGTACCCGATATATAATTTTGCCGACCGATATATCTTCGATATCCGATATTTAAAACACTGCCTGTATCCCATATCAAATTTGGGCGCAGGGCACTATTGTAACTCTTATTACTAGATACATTTTGAGTGGGGTACTGTCAGCTGGTTACATCTGTAACCATAAGTATGACTCACATGCAAGGTATCAAAAGATGTATTTCTAGGCAAACTGTTAGAGGGAGGGTGTAGCTTGGTTTCTATCTGCCCAGGCAGCCGAAGAGGAGAGGAAGATTGAGCGATATAGAACAGTTTGTTAAACCCTCTTTCAATACTGTAGTAAGTATCGAATAGGAACAATATTATTTTGAAGCAGATCAAACTCAATGAGGATAAGCTTCACTTTAGAACAAGTGGTTAAGGCTCAATGGGATGTTAAAAAATATTCATCCTTACTTTATTTCTTTTCTACTCTCTCTAGACTTTTATCTCAGAGCATATTGCATTCATTGGAGGTATGATAATGATATGCAGCAAGGTTCAATGTATTGGTCGAGTCGTCTTCGACTCGGCGGGTGCCGCTATCGAGACACGAGTCGGCCTCGGCTTCAATTTTTGATCAACTCAGGCACGACTCAGTCTCGAATCGACTGAGTCCCGATACGAATTGGGTTGACTCGACCGATTCGACGAGTTGAGGTCGAGTCGGCCCTGAGTCGGTCGGGAACACTGTGAACTCGTGATTCGGTGTGTTAAAAAGGAAAAAAAAAGATCTGATCATCGCGAGCCCTCGCCCTCTTCCTTCACCGATGAGAGTTTTGCCGTCGACACTTCTTCGTCGGGTAACTCTCTCTCCCAATTCTCTCTCTCTCCCTCTCTCCCCCTCCCGAACTCTCTCTATCCCCCTCCCGATCTCTTTTTCTCTATTTGACTCACCCCTATCTCTCAATCTCTCTTTCTCCCTCTCTCCTGATCTCTCTCTCTTTCTCTCTCTGTGCCAGTCCCCCTCGCTTGATCATGGTTCAAAGTCACGATTTCGGCCGATGACTCGTCGGGCACTGAGACGCATCGGTCACGTCGTCTCGAATCAGTCTTGGGCGATATGCGCAAAATGCTACATAGAAAACTCAAAAAATTCTAAAAAAGCACGATAAATCTTAAAAATGTAGACATCAATATTTATGTATTACATATTCAAAACATATCACTTAGCACACTAAACATAAAGAAAAAATATAAATACACGCGTTATCGGTGGAAACATATCAAAATACATGCATAATATAGTAAATTTCACAAAATACACTCATATATAAATTTATGCTAATGTAGTCAATTTCACATTGAATTGCGATGATGTACAAAATCATCATCATAATTATCTTTGCGATAAGTAGAGAAACCGGTACTAGTACTCGCCGATCTCTTAACTTGCTGGCCTGATGTCAAACCCAAACCCTACATATGACTTTCAAGACTCTGATAACCCGTGAGTAATTATCACGCCACTCGAATAATCATCGTTAGAATTTAGATCTTGTGTGGCATAATAATTTGGATTCGTTAACGTAGCACCATTCGTTGGCTTTCACCAACACCATAAATACTTCCATAAGCACCGTTGCCCCCCATTATTGTCATCAACACCATTACTGCCATCATTGTCATCATCAGCAGCATCATTAACATCTTCACCATCATCAATACTAGAACTGGATAAAACTCTCACATCTTCACCATCATCATCTGCTTCTCTTGTATCTCGACTTCTTTCACTGCGACGAATACCTTCATTGTAGAGGAAAAACTTTGAAATGGCTTTTTTAACTTTTTAACACTCTTCGAGGAGAACATGCTTTTTATTGTTTTCTGTTACGATGAGAACATGAAAGGATCGATTCCTTTAAAAATTAAAGATCTATTTAAAAATTATTTAAATCAAACTATAAATCTCAGTCTCTCATATCTATACTTAAATCAAATTAAATTAAATCATATCTAATTAAATTTAAAAATCAGATCTATTTAAAAATCAGATATATAAATTAAATTTTAAAAATAAGATCTATTTAAAAATCAAATTTATTAAATTAAAACAATATATAATTAAATTTAAAATCAAGATATATTAAAACAAAGGGGGAGCGAGACAGAGAGGGGGAGTGAGATAGAGAGGGAGACCAAGAGGGGGAGTGAGACAGAGAGAAAGAGATAGGGAGAGAGAGATCGGCAGATGGGGAGTGAGTCAGAGAGAGACTAGGAGAGGGGAGTGAGATAGAGAGAGATGGGAGAGAGACAGGGGGAGAGAGTTACCCGACGAAGAAGCTTCGACGATGACGGTCTCGCCGGTGAAGGATGATGGCGACGACGACGGCTCGAGGGCGACGATGATGGCTTGCGGTGATCAAACCTGTTTCCCCCTTTTAATATGCTGAATCATGAGTTCACAGTGGCCTAGACTGACTCAGAGCCGACTTGGTCTCGACTCGGTCGAATCAACCGAGTCAACTCGATTCTTTCGAGACTCGACTGAGTCGAGGCCGAATCAGCCCCAAGTTGACAAAAATTGAACCCAGGGCGACTCGCAACTTGGTCTTGTCGCGGCCCCTCGTCGCGTCAGATATAACTCGGTCGAGTCATCTCCTATTCTGTCGATACTTTAAACCCTGCTCCCTATCTCTTTCTCTCTCCCGATCTCTCTGTTTCACTCTCCCTCTGTCTCACTCCCCCTCTTTATGTTTTAATTAGATCTTGTTTTTAAATTTAATTAGATGTTTTAATTTAATATATCTGATTTTTAAATAGATCTTATTTTTAAATTTAATTTATATATCTGATTTTGAAATAGATCTGGTTTTTAAATTTAATTAGATATGATTTAATTTAGTTTGATTTAAGTATAGATATGAGAGACTGAGACTTATAGTTTGATTTAATTATTTTTTAAATAGATCTCTTTAATTTTAAAAGAATTGATCCTTACATGTTCTCATCGAAACAGAAAACAATCAAAGGCATGTTCCGTCGAAGAGTGTTAAAAAAGTTGAAAAAAGCAATTTTAAAGTTTTTCCTCTGCAATGAAGATATTCATCATAGTGAGGAAGGAGAGGTATAAGAGAAGTAGATGATGGTGGTGAAGATGTGAGGGATATGTCTAGTTCTAGTAGTGATGATGGTGAAGATGATGATGCTGATGATGATGACAATGATGGCGGTGATGCTGATATCACGATGGCAATAACGGAGGGCAATAGCGATGCTTATGGAGAGACTTATGGTGTTAATGAAAACCAACGAGGTGGTGCTATGGCAACGAATCCAAATTATTATGTAACACAAGATCCAAATTCTAGCGATGATTATTTGAGGGACATGTTAATTACTCGCGGGGTTATCAGAGTCTTAAAAGTCATATGCAGGGTTTGTGTTTGACATCAGGCCAACAACTCGAGAGATCTGCGAGTACTAGTACCGGTTTCTCTATTTATCACAGGGATATTTACGATGTTGATTTTGTCTCATCGTAATATAATATGGAATTGACTACATTAGCATGTTTTTATGAATTTATTTTGTGAAATTTACAATATTTTGATATGTTTCTATTGAAGATACATGTATTTGTACTTTCTCTTTATTTTTAGTGAGCATGGTGATATGTGTGGACACGCGATACATAAATATTGATGTCTACATTTTTTTTAAAGATTTGTCGTGATATTTTTAGAAAATTTTGAGCTTCCTATGTAGCGTTTTGCGCGTATCGTCCAAGACCGATTCGAGACGCCGTAACCGATGCGCCCGCCGATTCGGCGGTCGAGACCGCGACTTTGAACCATGATTCATAGTCACTGGCGATGGCAATGATCAAATATGAATAAGAGCCACATGCTGAACATTGCTAATTATATTTTTGTTCTTAATTCTTCTTTTATTATTCCTGATATTCCTCTTTGCTCCAGTAGAGGCTGGGCCACCTGATTTGACCCCTCAGGACTAGTGTGGTGTGTGGTTTATTGAACATTGTTCATATGAATAATCCACCCTTGATATGTCATTTGAGATCCTGACTTAAATTTTAATTGTATCTGCCATTCGTAGGGTTATACTAGGGATAAAGAGGTAGGCTTATAACGCTGTTTAATTGAACAAGGGATTGAAGTGAAGAGAAAATGATCTGGTATCACAGTGCAGTTAAACTCTGATAGTTCGATGGTGTGTTGTGTATGGCGGGGTACTGTAAAACTGCAATTTTCATGATTGGTGAAGATTAGCATGCAAAGGAACAATAACTGTACAGGTAGGTGAAAGCTAAGTAAATTTTTGTTTACCTTGAATAACATAGCTTTCTGTGGTCAAATAATGTTTAATTTTTCTTAGATTTGTCATATTATTGTAGTTATCTACTTTTAATGCTGGAATAAGGATCTTGGGACCCTAATGATTCTCGTCATCATAAGGTCTTAGGTCATATTTATTTATAGGAGTCTCAGATCTGTTTGAATTCATATGAGAGGGCTAACTGTTATACATATGAAAAGGGTGATGGAATATAGTTTTTCCATGCTGGTTTACTATGGTAGAAGTGTATATGCTAAATTGTTTATCCAAATTCTAAAATCTGTATCAGTTAACAACCAATGTATGCCTATTTTTTGTACAATAGTAGGTTGTTAGTTCACAAGCATATATATCTTCTACATTCTACCTGTTATCAATTATAATCTGTGACAGTGCTGTGCAAATAGACTGTACATCTTATAATTTTGCATTACCTCTAAATGGTTCATATTGAACATCCTCACATTTCACATGTATCATTGTGAATCTCTTTGCAGGTACCGTGTACAAAATGACCGGAAAATTGCTGTCTGCAGTGTGCATCCAACTGAACAAGCAACACTGCAGTGTCTAGGCTGTCTCAAGACAAAAGTATCAGTTGCCAACAGTTACCATTGCTCACCTAGATGTTTCTCTGATGCTTGGCAGCATCATCGTGTTTTACATGAAAGAGCACTTAGTGCTTTAAATGAAATTGGGAATGAAGAGGAAGAACTATATGGACGCTTTGGTAGTAGTGGATCTGGAATTGTCAATGCAGGCATTTCTAGTTCAACATCAGGTGCTCTGAATAATGGTTCAACACCTTTATATCCTGCTAGCATTCAAGAGAGGGGTGGAGGTGAAACCTGGTTCGAAGTTGGACGGTCTAGGATGTACACTCCAACTGTTGATGACATTGGTCATGTGCTGAAGTTTGAATGTGTACCTATAGATGCAGAAACAAGAATTCCTGTTGGAGCTCCAAGTACTGTTTTGACCTCACGTGTTATTCCAGCTCCCTCCCCAACTCCTCGTCGCATGATTCCTGTGAATGGACTTGATGTTCATGGACATTTGGAGCCAGATGGCCGAACCGCATCATCTGGAACGTTCACTGTGCTCTCATACAATATTCTTTCGGACGCATACGCGACAAGTGAAACATACAGTTATTGCCCATCATGGGCCCTCTCATGGACATACCGCAGGCAAAATCTGTTGAGAGAAATTATTGGCTATCATGGCGATATTCTTTGTCTTCAAGAGGTATACCACAAACTTTGTTGGTTTTCTTCTGTAATTGAAGAGTAAATACATACATAGGCACACACTATGGTACATGTACAAATGTAGAAACACACCTAAAAATTTGAATTTGTTTAGTTAGAATTTCGTGAATCTTTGTTCTTGAATTTTGCTTAGAATCTAAGACATCTAAAGTATTTTTGTTTAACTAAACAGCTTGGGCCTTGATCTGTTATTAAGCCTAGCAAACCTCAATAGTGGATTATCAAATTTGCATTTTCTCGCCTTTATTCATATCATCAGATCCCAAGAACTCTATAATGCTTTGCTTAATTTACAACAATTCGATATTAAACTTGCATAGTCTTGT
Source organism: Agave tequilana (assembly GCA_038442645.1). Taxonomy (NCBI): domain Eukaryota; kingdom Viridiplantae; phylum Streptophyta; class Magnoliopsida; order Asparagales; family Asparagaceae; genus Agave; species Agave tequilana. The sequence continues at coordinate 153,544 of JAVJIF010009118.1, read as the reverse complement.
CCCTTTTAGCAGCAATATTTTTTTTTTTTTTGAATTAGTTCTTTTTTGTGTCATAAATAGCTTTATGCTTTTCTGGATTCTTCAGTGACAATCTTTGCTACTAATGTAATAAAGTTTTCCTCTGTAGACACTCGCTGTCAAACTCTACCGTATCATCAATGGCATCTTAAGTGAATTGTATTCTCTTCTATTTATGTTATATAGAAAAAAAAAAACCTGTGAACAAAGCTTGTAATTCGACTAAGGGGCTGTTTGTTTGTCGTAATTGGCCGTAAGTCGTAATTGGTAAAGTCTTTTACAGTTGTAAATGAGTTACATGCATGTAAGTTTTACGGTGTTTGGTTGGTAATATAAAGTTGTAAGTGAGAAAGTGTATTGTGTTTTACAGTTTTTGGTTGTCGTAATGTGTAATTCGTAAGTGAAAAAGTTGACCACAAAATTAACTATATGGTGATTTAAAAAGTTTTAATATTGCAAATAAATACTAAAAATGCTAAATTTTAAAAAAAATAATATTATTATAAAAAATAATACGACTTTGCATGACCACAAAATTAACTGAAATTAACTGTAAGTGCTGTAAGTGAGTGGTAATTGGGTTGCAAATGAGTGGTAGTTGAGTTGCGTAAATCTTTTAAGAATTACGGTCCAAACAAACGCCGTAGTTGTAATTGAGTTAAGTTATTTACGAATTACGGACTTTTACGACTTTTACGACGAGACAAACAGCCCCTAAGTGTACAACCATCATTTTCTTTGCAGGTTCAAAGTGATCACTTTGAGGAGTTCTTTGCTCCAGAACTTGATAAGCATGGATATCAAGCACTCTACAAGAAGAAAACATCAGAGGTTAGATATGCTCCTTTTCTTCCGTTGCTATTCTTCCAGTGCTATTCAAATACCTTTCGTTTTAGGACATATCTTAGTCAAGCTCTGTGGCTGTCAGGTTTATAATGGAAACCCAAGTGCAGTCGATGGTTGTGCAACATTTTTCCGCCGGGACAAGTTTTCACATGTCAAAAAATATGAGGTAGGTCTTTGCCTATAACAGATCATCCTTTTTGGTAGGGTATCAACTTACTGATATTTCATTTCAGGTTGAGTTCAATAAGGCTGCACAGTCTTTGACTGATGCAGTGATTGCAGCTGGCCAGAAGAAAGTTGCTCTGAGTAGATTGATTAAGGTTTCTGGACAATGCTTTGTTTTATGATTTTTGTATATCTGCAGGGTTTATTGTAGTTTAAAATCTTATTATTTGTTGTCTAGGATAATATTGCACTTATTGTGGTCCTTGAAGCAAAATTCAATAACCCTGCGGCTGATACTCCTGGGAAAAGACAGCTTCTGTGTGTGGTGAGTTCATGTCCCCCTCCTATCTTGGTAATGTTTGGTGCTTAAAAAGTTGTAACACTCATAACCACAGAAAACTCTGGCATACATGATAATGAAATATAGTTTTATTTGGGTTGATAGTTCCATGGAATCGAAGTAATGTTCTTATATGCTTCCGCCTGTAATCTATTTTGTTTATGTGAACTCAGATTCTTTCCCCTGCTTCTGGTCACCCGTCTAAAATCTACTAGTTAACCAGAAGGAGGTTGAAAACAGTGAAAATAGAGCATCTGTTGTGCATAAGCTGATATTAAGTCAACATTGTACATTATTAATTTGAATGGATAAAATGTTTTCTCGTGTTAGCTTTATACATAACCTGAAGCATTATATCTACCAATTATAGTTTTCTTCCTTACTTTTGTGCATTTACTGTGGAGAATTGTCTTAACTTTCGGATAATATAATGCCAATGGACTTCTACTTGGAATAGCGTTGCTATTTGCTTTTGTTTATGTTTCCAGAATGAGATCTGATTTATTAAGTATATTGTATTCTTCAATTGCTCAAAAAATGATTTATTTAGAAACCTAGAGAGTCAATTGTGTTGCTGGTAATATATACTTCTTTTCTTTCAAGTTGATCATCACTGTTTGGAGCTTTTGGTCCTTACTGTTCATCTGAGTCTATCTTGGTCATTTTGAGACTAATACGTTTTGTGTTTTTGTCACCATTTCAGGCAAATACACATGTGAATGTTCATCAGGATCACAAAGACGTGAAGCTCTGGCAGGTCTGCATTTGACATTTCTAATTTTTGTTGTTGTTGCATTATTTCCATGTCTATTTTCTCATCATCTTCTATACCTTTTTGTTACAGGTCCACACTCTTTTGAAAGGGTTGGAGAAAATTGCTGTTAGTGCAGATATACCAATGTTGGTCTGTGGGGATTTTAATTCTGTTCCAGGAAGGTATGTTCCTTGTTTCTGATGGCACCAGTTATTCACACATGAAAAAGTATATATTTATGCGCATCTTATATCTATGATGCCTAAATGTACTGGAACGCAGTGCTCCTCATACACTTCTTGCAACGGGTAAGGTTCAGCAAATTCATCCCGACTTGGCAGTAGACCCTCTTAATATTTTACGCCCCGTGACAAAGTTGAACCACCAGCTTCCACTGGTAATTACTCATTTCAATTGCATGACCTAAAATTTCCATTTTCCCAAAATTATGGTAATTCGCATTCCACAGGTCAGTGCCTACTCATCTTTTGCAGCAAGAATCAGTGGGTTGGTCTTGGGTTAGAGCAACAAAGAAGAAAAATGGACCCTGCAACAAATGAACCTTTGTTCACAAATTGTACCAGGGATTTCATTGGGACCCTTGACTACATATTTTACACAGGTATTCTATTTTCCCACGCTTCCATTAGATATGTGCTTTGATTGACAGTTAGGTTCACTGTGGTTATATTTAACCTAAATTTGTTTCATATACTGTATTTTCAGCGGACAATTTGTCAGTGGAATCACTATTGGAACTCTTGGATGAGGAAAGCTTACGCAAAGACACAGCACTTCCTTCTCCAGAGTGGTCTTCTGATCATATAGCACTTTTAGCAGAATTTCGATGCAAACCTAGAATCAGACGTTGATATTAGAGGTAAATGGTGACCCTAAAAAAATGTTCCCTAGGCTGCAGAGAACTCTTGCTTTCTTTACCTTGCTGGCATCTTATATTTGAAATTTAGTTAATACTGATTTTTTGATAGAGTACTTGCAAATTCTCCTGTGACCTGGTGTTAACATGCTTGTCTGGTCTTGATGTGAAAATTCTATTTATGGCATGCTGCAGGCGGAAGTATCTCTATACATTTGAAAATTGAAACTAAGATGAGATTGCGGAGACATATATTCTATAGATGACTTCTTTTAGAAGAAGTGTTGTCTGATATCTAATTCAAGAGAAAAATATGCCCATGCTTTACGCTAGGAAACAAATGAGATGTGAAGAACCTAATATTTTAAGATGGTTTTATGTAGGAACAGTGTTGTCCGACTTTTAATTTAAAATGTTCATGCAGAGGAAAATAATTGAGCAAAAATATTAATTTTCAGTGGAAGGAGGGAACACATTTTGTTATTGATAGACATAAGCACATTGTGGAAAAAAGATAAATTAAAGTGATCTGTAAAACTATGTTTTCGTGCTGTTACATTTATAAAATTAGAGGAGACAATTGATATAGGTAGGGATGGAAACAGGAGAACTGCATTCTTGGGTGAATGAGTCTACTTATTCAAAATGAGTAATTCTTGGGGGTATGGACCTTTCTTGTTAAAGGTTGAGGAAAATTGTATAAATGCATGCTGATTGTGTTGCTTTGTCTTGAACATTGTGGTGATTTTATTCTTTGGTGTTGATTGGAATGGTCAGGTTGGGAAGGGTGGTTGTATGTTTTTTTATTTTCTGGTTACAATATTTTTGTTTCAAGAGAGTTAACATTTGCATCCATGTTTCAGGTTCTCTTCTTTATTTTGATTTTATTGTGCGGTTAAAAAAGTGTTATTGGAAGAGTTGGAATTGAGAATAGTAGGTTTGAGATAGTGTTTGATGGATATTTGGTAGCTGATCATTAAATGTTATGGAGGGGTTATATGCATATTGCTAATCTGACAGAATGAGTTCCTGTGCATTTTTAATCATTTTTTAATACCTCATAACGGAATTGATTTTATGAGGAGACATTGTTACAAATTTGTGTAGTGCTTGTTATATTAAGAGCTACAAAGATCAGGACTGCATCTATCCAAAAGGTCCAAAATCTTCAGTTCGGATGGTTGAGCAATTAAGAAACATGTCCAAAATCAAGTATAAAAACTGAGAACTTTTAGATGGATTGGTGGGAATATGCTAAAAGATAATACAAGAAATGAGTGCATCCTCGAAAGAAGTAAGAGTTAGATCCTATTGAGGATACAAGGGACAACTGAGATGGTGTGGGCACCTTATAAGGGCTAATAAGTGCGCCGGTTAGGATTAATAGGCTATAGACTCTAGTTAATGGAGCGGCGAGAACTAGAGGCAAGTCTTATTGACGAGAACTAAATGAACATGAATGGAGGCAATTAAAAAGGATATGGTAGTTATTTTATTGGGGGATGGCTCTTTAGGCCTTAATAGAGCTTAAAGGAAGAAAATGATTCACGCAGAGGACCTAATGTCTGGATTGTTGTTATTTCGATTTCAATAATGCACTTCTTTCAAATTTATTTTCTGCTTCCTTTTTTTTGGCCTAACTGCTGCTGCATTGCAGACTCCTTTATGGCCTTGTACCAGTTGTATTATTGTATATGGATTCATGTAATCAAATCCAAAAATTTGGTATAAAAGCTTTATTGTATTTTTTTTTTTTGTTTTGTTAACTGACTTCTTTCATTCTTTTTCCTTTTGTTTTTTAATTATGTTTTATGTGATGTAGCTTCTGTTGTATCTTGACAGTCGCTGGCTGCTGCGGTCTTCTTCATGTTTTTTTGTTAGCTATGCAAGTCTCTACAGCCTTAGGGCTAACATGTGTTGTCGTCCATGATTGCTGGCATTTCGATCTCTGCAAGCCTTCCCATTTATGTCTTTTATTCTTTTTTCTACCTTCTGATCTAGGTTTCTTTGAACCTGACAGTTAATTTTTTATGTTTTATTGATATTTGATCTGGTTATGTGTTAGTTTAACTTGGTTTCTTAAGAACACCTATAATCATAAAAATGACGTCATAATGTGAGTATTGTCATTCTGGATTTGATTTATGTAACTAACTGGTAAAAGTGAGAATTCACCTCCAAGCTGTCTTGTTTCAACTTAGTTTTTGAGACATCCTTGATAATTTCCTACAGCTAGGCAAATCTTCCCTTTGAATTTCAAAACCAACTTATTTTGAGAACTACCTTCATCTACTTTCTTCAGCTCATTGAACTCTTTTGAGTACTTAGCTGTGGTGCAAATAGGCATGCTAGAGTGGGAAGCATTGCATATCCTTGGTTGAGATGTGATCAATACCCAACAGTTAGACCCATGAGTCTCGTATGTTAAATCTTGATCCGACCTATCATATTGATCCAAACATGATGGGGTAAGCAGAGCCAGGTTTGATGTAGTCCAGTTAACCTGAATATTTATCTAACTATTTTGTTTTTGGTGGTCTTCAACACATTTGAACAGCATGACCCGTATCATGTTGTGTGGGTTAACAGAAATTATGACCCAGCCCAAAAACTGGGATAAAGGTTTTCTTCTTCTTGTTATATTGAAATATTATTGAAGGTTTAAAACACTCTGTGGTTTGTCCTAAATCCTAATTAATCACCATAAGGTTTATATTGTGAAGAACTTTTAGATTCATGATGTCATGGACGTAACCTAAGAATAGAGAAAACCCTGTCCACTTCAGGACTTTTCCATCTCCCTTTAGATATTTCTTGACTCATAAAAGATTGCTCGTACAATCTCATCTGCACCTTCCAATTAATGGGAAGCTGGCTTATAATACCACCAACAACATCCATTGTCCCAGTTTATTTTTTCTTATCTACCGTCACAAATGCCTTCGTTGTTATCTTCTATGTCAGACCCGTTTTTCTTCTCTCTCATGTAGCCAGATCCCTGGACTCGAGGATAAAGTGAATGTTGGGTTTACCGGCAAACTCAACTTGACCCACTCTGACTCTCTCTCTCTCTCTCTCTCTCTCTCTCTCTCTCTCTCTGTGGGTGATGGAAGAGTGCGTTGCAATATCAGAGCATTGGATGTTGAATTTCACAACCCTTTTCCATGCTTGCCATTTCATTAGCCAGTTTTCTTCTCTCATGTAGCCTAGTCCCTGGACTCTCGGATGAAGTGAATGTTGGGTTTATGGGCAACTCGACTTGACCCATCCTCTCTCTCTCTGTGTGTGTGTGTGGGGGGGGGGGGGGTGCCTTGCAATATCAGAGCATTGGATGTTATAGTTCCTTTCTTAGATATCATTATATGATTGTTGTTTGATCAACATTGGACTATCATCTCTTATACAAAAAAAATCATAGTGCTTAGCTCCCCGAACATGAAGTTTAGAGGCAGACAGCTACCCAGCACTAGAAGTCTACTTATGCATGTTCATTTTGGTAGCTCATAATCGCGGAAGACCTGATATTTGTTGGTACTATCTCTTCTTTACAACCATCAAGCAGCTGTCTTATAGGTGTGATATCAGGATTTGCTATGATTGCATAGAAATCATTGCTGCCAAATATTCTGTGACCAATGGATTTCTCATAGACAAACAGTTATATTCTACATTATCAGCAACTGCTATGGATGAGAAGGATCCATGGAAGATTTCATGAAGCTCCATGACTGTTTAATATCGACCCTCTATTGCTGTCTATTCTGTTGAACCCCTAGCAAGCGTACTGTGTACTAGAACGTGACTTGCAATAGAATCTAGGAAGTCGGTAGGCAGGGAACCTGTTTATTGGTTAAGCAGTTTATACTCATGCAACCAAATAGAAATTATCCAGCGCCTGTGGAGTAACAGTTTAGAAGAGCAGCATTCACATCTTTGAAGAATGATATTGGCCACAGAGACAAATGGAGACACATCACTGAAACAGTCTTGTCTTGGGTATTTCATTTCCAAGCATGTTGTGTTTCTCAAATGCATCTAAAAACTGACTAATTCAATGGTTTCATAATGCTTGTGTTTATCAAGTTTTTATACTGTATGGTCAAACAAAAACCTGACCTATAAAGACCTGAGTCACCTGGCTACCTGAGACAAATGCTCAAGGTGTTTTCATGCTCTAGGGTCAAGTTTATTTGTGATATGAAGTGCTCAGTCCTAGTATATTTTGGATTTCGTATGAATCAAAGTATTGTCCTAAGGCCCATCCATCCGATGCACATGCTGTGTAATCCCCCCCCCCCCCCCCCCCCCCCCCCCCCTTTTTTTTTTCTTGGCGTGTTTTGAATGCTATTATACCTCTCTGTTTAGTATGCTAAGGTCACTATTCCAGGATTTTAGTTGCCGATGATACTCGTCTTTCAGCCAACCGCTTTCCCCATGGGTTTTATTTTTCTTGTTTTTGTATCTCCTCCTTGTCTTCTTGTTTTTGTGGGAGTTTTCAACTATTTGAGAATTCAAGGTGGCCATGGTAACTTTTAGAACCTGTTGTTATTTGACAAAAGAACACCATTATGAATTAATATATTTCAACATGTTATTAACATTGTTTGATTCACATTATAAACTAAAAGCAGACTGGTTGATAAGTACTGAAATTCCCATTAATTATGTTGTGAATGAAGCGAAATGGCAAGCTTGCCAGATGATTCTCTCTCTGACTTGTTATATGAAACTTTCAAGGGCTGATTGAAAACCTTGGTAATAAACCCATGCTGGTGCTCGTGGAACTGGCAATAGTGGGATCTGTTTGTGCTGTTAAAATCTTTCTTTGCTGCTAATTAGTTGTTACTTGTAAGGAATGACGTCATGTTTCTCTATTAACCAGTCATTCATCTTTACCTTGAATTTAGTTTTCGCGGCCCTTTATTCTGTAGCTTTCCCGTATATGAGTGCATTCTAAGCCTATCTCATGCATAGTCCAGCAGCATCACCATCAGAGTATTTGGTCTGGTTCTTTGAAGGTGTCTTCAAGTTTTTGTACATGATCTATATAACTGCTTGTTTTCTTATGGAAGTTTAACATTTCTTCAACTCATTTCATATTTTGGGACATCTACCTCATTCGTCATTGCTGCTGCTTTGTAGGTGTTTGATTACAGTGTTCATGATGTACGACAAAATTTGGTTGATATAGAGAATTCCATCTGGTAAGGTTCAGAAAGGATATAGACCATGTACCATGTGTTTTCTATTTAATTATCAGGGGGATTTTCAACTTACAAGTACGAAATGTGAGCTGCTTCTTCACTTAATGGCTGGTTTAAGGCGGATTATGTGATCAAAAATACACCTGTGGATACCTGGATAACCAGCAAATAATATCCAAGAGTTTTCCCTGGGAAAATAGTAGGGATGGGATCCTGAGAGTGGAGAAATTGTAGTAGTCACTATTCTTATTCAGCACCGACATGATTACTGGCATGGTGGTTCATAGATACAACTTGTCATGAGGCTGAATAGTTCTTGTAAATTACTAGCTTATTAGAGCTATAAATGAGAAGCGAAGAGAATATGCTTGTTATATTATGACGCCAATAATTCTCTCTCTTTGTGAACAAGGGGGAAACCTAATGACTTTTACAGTGTCTTTGGTATCAGAAAGAAAATGGTAGCTTGTTTTGTTGATTTCTTATTGTGTGTACCAATCGAGCGTTCTCTCTGTAGTCATGCAGACAGTCTGCAATTTTGTTCAGCAGATTATCATTCCATTGTGCAAATCTTATTTGCTATTTGAAATTTTGAGAGGCCTCAAGTGGGTCTGGGTCGGGGTCGGGTTCGGATCAGAGTGATGATCCCTGGACCCAAAATTATCTTTTGTAAAGTTGCGGGTTTAGGTTTGAATGTCTATGGCAATTGGCAGCAGGATCTTAGTTTAGGGAAATTGCTTTTGTACTCCTAATTTGAGGCGATACTTTGGACTTGTGGGAGCAAAATCCCTCTCTTCTTGTGGATCTCTGCTTCAGTGCTTCTGCCTTTGCAAGTGGGGACTAATTTTGTAAGTATATCTTCAATATAGAATTTGGAGCGTTAAATTCTGAATAAGTTTGAAATGAAAAAATGAAATACACAAAAAGGTAAAAAATTTGTTGGAAATGAGGAAACTTTTTCGATTCAAATTAGAAGTGTATTATATTACGAGGGAAGGGAATGAGTAATTAGTATTATCATTTTATAAAAAGAAATAACAAAAAAAATAAACGGTATGCTGCTGCCGTTTTGCAGAGGAGGAAGGATCACTGAATTAATGTCTAAACCTAGTGATTTTACAAAGTAAAGGGAAAGGATTACGGAACAATGAAACAATATTTTCAATTATCTCAATAATTTTATTAGAATGAGAAGTAAAATGATATCCGAGATGAGATAAACACAAAACATTAGAGATGACTAAAATTTTTTTCTAAAGATTTACTTTACCTTTGAATTTTACTCGAATTACCCAACTTGAGTTATGTGTATGAATAACATTTCTTTATTTTATATATAAGAACCAAAAAAATGACTAAAATCATAATTCATGATTTTGTGGGTCTATTTGCTATTATATATACAAATATTAGAATTTAAATTGTTTTTTCTCGAATTGTATGAGAAGAAAGCATCTCAAACATTTTTTTTTTTTTTTTTTTTTTGAGAGGAATGGTTGTTATTTATCTACATCTATCTTAAAGTGGTGCAGTAATTTATTTGAAGAAAAGATCGTAGGCTTACATCGTAGTACCTAGTAGGGGAAAGGGACTTGAGTCTCCGGGGGGAGGGGGTATGCTTATAAATTACAATAATAGTCTTCAAGAAATTGTTAGTAGCTTTCATATGTGACTTTCAAACATCATGAGTTAGCCTTCACAATACTTTACAGACCGCTGTTCTAACCTAGTAGTTTGCGTATGCGGTGAAATTGAACAGCTACATAATACACCGTATAGTGCACCTGCCAAATTCAGTTGAAAATATACCTTCGCCACCGTTGGATGAATTAGATCTAAACTCACGACCTTCCATAAAAAAAAAAGTTGTATTGCCAAGTAATGCAGTATCTTGGTTGCTTACCATGAATCTTCTACCAAACTTTTCAAAAGGATTCTTACTGCGGGACCGAAATTCCAAATAGTAGAGGAAGGGGACCCTAAAGAGTTCTGAGGTATGTATCAAAGAAATCACAAATTAGATACTGTCAGACTAACATCGTCTCCTATGTTGAAGCTGCCTTCAATGCTCCTCCATTGTTATCGTAGCCGATCAGTCTCCACGTCATGGAGATTTTGTGGTGCTGCGTATTGGGATTTGGGTCGAACAAATAGTCTCACATCGGTTAGACATAAGGATGATCTTAAGTATATAAGGATTTGGTTACTCTACCTAGAAGGCTAGTCTTTTAGGATGGTGTCCCAAGTCCTTCAATTGGTTTCAGAGCCATATCTCGAACTTAGTCTAGTCTCGTGTGTGTGGGTGATGTTCGATGATGTCAGATCCCCTAATAGCACAAAGGTGCAATGAGCCTGATCACCCCCCAATGACGCAAAGGTGCAATGGATGTAAGGCCCCGCAAAGGCGCAAAGGCTTGCGTCATGGGCCTGATCACCCCCCCATGGCACAAAAGTGCAATGGATGTAAGACCCCTCAATAGCGCAAATGTGCATTGGGCCTAATCACCCTCCCATGACGCAAAGGTGCAATGGGTCTGATCATTTCCAATGACCAAAAAGACGCCAAAAAGACGTAGTGGTCTCGGTAGAGCATTTGATCTTCTGGTGTGAAGATAGTTGAGATGAGAGGGTTTCAACGACTCCAGTGGCATGAAAGGATGAAACTGGAAGTAATATTTCAAAGCCTACGCCTAGAAAAAGAAACCAAAAAAAAAAAAAAAAAACTCTATCGCATTGTAGTGAAAAGATGCAGGTGATTCACAGCTACAAGTGCAGCAGAACTCAGCCATCGTGAGGTGTATCTCGCTGAAATCCTTGACTTGTCTCATTTGTTGTCGAAGTTGGAGTACGAACCCTAGCAGGAATACAGATGTGTCTGATCCTTGATCATCCATTAGCCCCTCAAGAAATGGAAGGGACTTTATCCTTTCATCCTAATGATTTTCTTTTTCCCATTTATATAAATGGATATGGCAAGATTTATCCTTTTTTGGAAACACTCGCCTCCCCTTTCTTCTTCTCTGTATAAAGGAGATAATTTCTCTAATAATATTGTTAATTTATTTTGAAACCATGGCATCTTTGTCACAATGCAAATTAACATTTACCTGAATTATTGTTTCAATAGTTTTAGATATCGACGTAGATAACCTAAGAATCTTGTCATGCATAGACTACTTTACTTCAAAGAAACAAAATATATTAATTACTTTATTTTGATTATTTACTACTCTTTTAAAGGGAGAGAGCCACTGCTTTCGTTCATCTGCTTCAATTTCTCTCATCGCATAGGTGAAGAAGGCACCTCCTCTTGGGGTGAGCATCGGTCGGTTCGATTTTTGCTAATTTTTACAAAATCGAACCGAACCGATTAGAATTAGAAACCGAACCGAACTGACTCTATTCGGTTCAGTTTTTCAGTTTTTTCAGTTAGGCCCACATAATTTCATCATTTCTTGCATTTTTTAATCACTATTATATTATCATCATCTAATATCCTAATCCAATACCGAAATTAGAAATAACCCTAACCTCAACGCGAATTGAAAATTTCATGTTCTAAAACCTTTAGACTCTATTTGGGCTCGTATTATCAAATCTCACATAATTATTACTAACTTCTAATGACAAGAATGCAAAAGACAGAATTGTACTAACATAAATATTATTCTCAATTATGATAGAGTACTTAACATATATTTCACATGTTTAGTATTAAAAAGATGGTATTGTTAGAAGTAATGAGATAAAGTTCATTCAGTTTTTATTATGAACCATATGTTCAGTAAACTGAATTTTGGTGGGGTGATATATAGGGGTGAGAGACTCGGTTCGGTTCGGTCAGGTTCGGGTTTTGAAACCCAAAACCGAACCCGACCGAACTAGAGCGGTTTGGCTCGGATTCGGGTTTCGGATTTTGGTCAGTTATTTCAGTTATAACCGAACTCTGCTCACCCCTACCTCCCCAATCCTCGCCCCTCTCTCCTCTCTCAAAACCTTAGTCGTAAAACAAAACCCTAACCCTAACCTTGAAAATACACCTAGAGGGGGGTGAATAGGTGCACTACCTAATTTAGGACAAATGATGCAGAATTTTAAAACTTAATTGTAACACACTATGTGTAATCAAGAGTGAGCCCGAATCTCCCATGAAGGCTTTGGAACTACTCCTCAAGATTCTTCTAAATAAAGAGTTGAGGTGCTATATGAAGCTCTCTTAGTTCAACACAAGTGTGGGCACACACAATCTATATCTAGCATATAAATATATGCAATATAAAGTAATGCAAGATATAAGAGAGATAAAGTTGAGAGATAGTGGATCAAACGCAAACAACAAGATATGTTTCGAGCTTCGAGGCACTGCTCTACGTCCCCGCCTTCATACAAAAGGATTTCCACTGTATCCACACAGGGCCTTCCATAAAGGAGCCTCCACTGAGAAATTATAACTTCACACTTGGAGTACCCTACACAAGAGGGATAGGCACAAAACAAAGTAAAGAAAAGATTACAATCTTGGTGATCCAATGATCACAAACAACACTTGGTGATCACAATAGACCATAAACAATTTTTCTCACAAAAATAAGATCTTGTAAAAAGGATTAGAGATGATAGCTCAAGCGTGAGAAAGACAAAGTATTTGAAAAAGAGAATAACAAAGAACAACACTTGTAAAAAATACTAGATGATATGTAAATCAAGATCAAAACCAATTTTCCAACGACTTTCTTTTCTTTGATTTTTCCATCACTTTGAAAACAAATAAAAGATAAAGATTTTAGGCTCAAAAATTTCTTTTAAACTTGCTACAAAAACACTTAAAAAGATGAAGAATAGCTTTTGAAAATCTTAGTGAAAATACCTTGAGAGAACCCCTATTTATAAGCTCTCAAGAATATAACCGTTGGGGTTCAGAAAAGGTCAGTTTTGACCTGTCGATCGACCGGTTGGTCGACCGGCCAACGATCATATTTTTGACCATTGAGCCACCGTCCGACTGCCCTAGGCAAACTCGCCCATCGGTTGACCGAGCCTAAAGGCACTCAGCCCTGTCGGTTGACCGGCACTACCGAGAGTTGGGTAGTTACAGTCGGTCGACCACCCGGTCGATCGGCCTTATAGGCAAGGCCTTGTGCACGTTCTTGTGCACATCAGTCGACCGACCGGTCGACCGAGCTTTAGTTTGGTCGCCCGGCCAGTCGATCGCCAACAGGCTTAGGCTAAGGTATATAACATTGAAACTTGGTCTTTTTAACACCTATAAAATCTCATAAAATCTCATAAATTTCACAAAAATAAGTTCTTATAGGTATTTGAAGAACAAATATATGTGACCAAAAATCAACACATATTACAAACTATTTGAACTATTTTTGTGATATAGAAATTAAGCTTTAACTAAAATCGATATTTTTCAAAATACAAACTTTGAAATGAAAATCCGATTATTTTCAAACATGTATAAATACAAAAACAAGATATTTATACTCTTTTGCAGCATAGAGTGTATGGATAGAATCTAATATACATATAAAAGATATATCTATATTTTTGACAATAAATCCAAAATAAGTTCTGTTAATTACAAAATTCTAAACATATGACATAGAATCATCAAAATAAGTTTTTCTATTCATATGAAGTATAGATGTAAATAGATGAAATCTAATATACATTAAACCATGTAAACTTGTTTTGATTCTATCTACTCAGAAAATCATATATATGCATATTTGAAATCCAAAACCAGTTAAACCGAAGACCAAACGTATTGAACTTGTGTGTGTGAACTTGAGCATATCAACACTAGTCTATCTTACACAAGATCTAAACCCAAATTAAAACTAAACAAACCGAAGTCTTTTTGTAAAACTCCTTCTCCAAGCTGACTCGATCCAAACACGATCCAAAAAACTTCACTCCATCCGAGTACTAGATGCGATCTTGACAGGCGAGCTCTTGAATCTACATGTGTTAGCTCCAAAACTTCTTTTTTGAAACTAAACACCTACTAAGTTTTGATCAATAGCTGAAACTATATAAACACAAGATCATTAGTAAACTAACCTTCATAAGTTAGTCATCATCAAACTAAGGTGAAAGGCCTCTGGGCTAACAAACCTTACCTGCCTCCTCTCCCTTCTCACTGCCACCACCTTCCTTCGCCACCGGAGGCTGAGAAACCTCATTGCCATGACCGATGACGGCGATGTAGACTCCGGCGGAGCCACAACTACAAGATGGAAGAAGAGGAGCTACGTCAATTTCTCTCATCATACAGGTGAAACAAGCACCTCCCTCAATCCTCACCCTTCTATCTTCTCTCAAAACCCTAGCCATAAAACAAAACTCTAACCCTAACCTTACCCGCCTCCTCTCCCTTCTCACTGCCACCACCTTCCATCGCCACCGGAGGCTGAGGAACCTCATTGCCATGGTCGTTGACGGCGACATAGATTCTAGCGTAGCCGACAACTACGAGATGGTGGAAGAGGAGCTGCTTCAATTTCTCTCATCACACAGGTGAAACAAGCACCTCCCCCAATCCTCTCGCAAAACCCTAGCCCTAAAACAAAACCCTAACCCTAACCTTACACGCCTCCTCTTCCCTCTCACCGCCGCGATCTCCCCTCCGCCACTGAAGGCTGAGGAAGCTCATCTCCATGGTTGACGACAGCGACGTAGACTCTGGGAGAGATAACGACTATGAGATGAAGAGGAGGAAGTCAAAAAGTTCGACAACAAGAAGGACTACAATGTCGAATACGACCGCCTCCTCGACTCCTTCTCTACTAATCTCATCAAAATTATCGATTACCCTCGGATCCCTACACCGACGGTGGCTGTGCCCCAGCCGGACCGTTTCTTACGAGCTTAGAAGGGGAATTTGCAACGGCGATTCGCTAAAAACTTCTAAATCTTGTATGTATTGCTTGCATCTCTCAAGAATTTCAATTTTCCTTTGGTTCTTGACAATGCATGCTAATTTTTTCACTGTTTCCTAAATTTATTTGATTCTTAATAATGTTGAATCCATGTTGGTTTGAAAATTAGCATTTTATGTTTTGTCTTTTCCTCTTAGATTATTGATCTCTAGAAACTTTCAATTTGCATGGCAGTCCCTAATCCCTTTGGTTCGTGAATCTTGATAATGGATGCTTTCACAAGGGAGGCTTGTTATAGTTAAACAATAGACAAGTAGATGGTTATTTTGTACAGTTGAGGTTCTTGTACACATGCTTTTAACTAAAATGACACATCTTTTTTCTTTTTTGGCAATGTCAAATATAAAGGATACAAGTGTGGACACACACATGTTTCATTTTAAGTAGATATTTTATGTCCCATCCATAAGACATACATAAGATAATTAACATTCATAGGTTTTTGTTTATCAAATTAAACTTGATTCGTATGTTCTACACTTACATATTTTTCTGCTTAAAAAACTTCAAATTCAAACAGACAATTAATAGTGTGAAAACAAAATTCTACTTTTTCTTTTGTGAGGATGAGATAATTTGCATTTTTAAACCTAGCTGGTGCATTATTCATCACGTTCTCAATCACAAAGATGGCCAACATTTTGAGCAAGACTACAGTGACAGTCCACCTAATTAATTAATGTGCATCTTATCCACTACAATTTTCTGCATGCCAAAAAACACACAAAAAAAAAAGGAAAAGAAAAGAAAAGGAAAAAAAAACTATAAAATCACTATTTGGTTGTGATGAAATGATGTACCCACTCCAACCACTTTCTGGGTCTGTACCTTAACTAGCTTTCTCTATATTTCTCAAACATGAGGAGTCTTCTCAGTGTTTAGCTGAGTTGTATGCTATGTTCTGTTTTGGGACAGTTGAGGTGGGCCCATTCATAACCCTAGGTTATATCTTGAGGCTCGGTCCTGTTTGGAATGCAGAAAGTTATCGAAACAGTAGGTTTTGTGAACCCCACTATCAATTTACAAAAAACTATTTGTTTGAAAAAAACTACAAACAAAAACCTTGACGTTTGATGTTGACAAAATATCAACGTTTTCTCATATTTTTTAATGCAAAAAAATTTATTGTCAGTGTTTTCAAATCTTTTTCCCAGCCAAACAAGCTATAAAGCACAAAAAATTTAAAATTTAAAAAAAAAAACAAAAAAAGGAGAAAAAAATCTCTCATACCATTTTTACGTTTTGCCTACATATTTTGCAGAAGGCCATTTTTAACCTGCAAGAGTTGCCCTATACTTCGATAAGTATCACATGATGTAATTTTTATGATCTTGGAAAAGTTCCAGAAAATTCAGAACTAATTCTTGGAATAAATCCCCCTGTAAGTTTTATTTGATTTCAGTCCCTACAAAGTCTAGGAACCAATATCAGTATGTTTGAAAATGAATAAATTATACTGTTTTTTATTTTATAAACCTGAATAATACTAAATTCTATAATCTTGCATTATTGTCTATTTAGAATAAGGTTCTTTTCCCTTTGTTTTTCTCCTTCTAATCAATGAATATTCATGAGGGTTCATAATTATACTCTCTCCCTCTGAGAAAAGCAGCGTGTTTTTTATCAAAATTTTATCTCAAATTGCTGGTGTATTTTGAATCACAATACTATTTTCATTATTCTCAATATATTTCTATCATTCTCAATATTACTTTTACTATTTTCAATGCTATTTTTACCGTTCAATTTTCAACTCCCTACAAACTTTTAATTCTCGTACACGATCAATAAACGAGAAGTAAAACCAGACAGAGGTAGTAATTGGTTCGGGCAAGCAATAAGATGAGCTTAAACTGCATGTTAAATGTGGTTGGATTTGATAACTACCAACGGTTTGCCTTAATAATAGATCATAGGAGTTATTATGAAAAGTCCCACTCATATAATTAATTTCCACCAAGAAACTTGCCACCAACAAATCTAAGTTTTTGGACAGTCATTTTCTAAATTATTTCTCGAAGTTTCAAGTCATCATATGTGGCTTTGCTTGCAAATCCCTTCATGCCAATCCCTTGCACTTAATTTGTAGCTTAAAATAAAAATGTGGGATAAATGATGACCTAATTTAGACACAGTTCATATGGCTCCTATATTAATCAAGAGACAATGACGTTTTAAAAGGACATCTTTCTCCATCAATTAATAATTCTACTTAATTTTCCGTCATTGTTGCTCTCTCCTCCATTATTGCTTCTTCTTCGTGTCAAACTTTTTTATAGTAAATAATGGTGTTCCCCAAACTTTAGGTCAACTGACAAGTATAATGTGTTGCATTGTCGGCCATACGTGCAAGTTAACGAGAAGGAATGAAGAAGAGGAGAGATTTTCACCTTATCTTATTAATCTTTTTCCTTAGGGAATGTTTGGCTGAAAAAAGAAAATTTTGAGAGAAAACTGACGTGTGTCAGAGGGAAAGAATACCCGTGGACTTCACGCACGTCAGTTTTCTAAATATTTTCAGCTCAAAATGGGCTGAAACTGCAAGGGAACAAACACTTACGTTTTGCTGATGTAACTGGTATTTTTCTCTTTAAAGTTTGTGGACCCATGTTTGATTAGCATTATTCGCGTTAATATTTTTATGTTAAATATGTTTAAGTATAATAGTATTACTCATCCTTGATCATGTACACATGTACAACCGTGGTGTATTCCTGACCATATGCATACCTTGAGGAGAGGAGAAATTCCATGCATGATTTAATCAGAAGGAAGGAGAAAGGAGAAATTCTCTCCTTACCTTATCTTCCCTCTCCCCCTTCGCCAATCATAACTTGGAGTCTATAATCCAAGTCTATAAATTCTAGGGTTGATCCATCTTAAAACATTTATGTTCGATTTTTTTAATAATAATAGTGTTACCCAAACTCCAAGTCCATAAACATATTAATCACAAGTATAATTTAATCAGAGAGAAGGGAAGAGGAGATTTTTTGCTTGCTTTATTCTCTGTTCTTTTAGAACTTGTTTGTTTAGTGAAAAATAACCTAAAAAAAACTTATTCTTTGAATTATGTAGGTCCATCAGTTTTTTACCAACATCTAACGTGAGTGGCTTGTTTGGCCCCAAAATATGGGCTGAATACGATGAGCCCCACGAGATTCTGGTCTTATAAGTTTTCCTCCCATTTTGACTGGAAAAATGTTGGATTTCTAACGGGGGTCATAAAAAATTAATTTTTTGGTGTTGGACTGTGTTAAGAGGGTGATTTTTATTATAGTATGTGGGTTCCAATTTTGTTTTTCTTTGCCATGTTTTCTTAACATGACACACATGAAAAATGAGCCGGACCATAATTTTATTTTTCTTTGCAGGATGCTATCAGGATTAGAGTTTTTCAAGATAAATCTGACTCATATCATTTTTCTTAAGCCTGTTTTCCTTATCAAACATGCCCTTAGCCAATCAGGACTTACAGTTTGTACACTCGGGATCTAATTAGCACCGTTCAATTTATACTGTCAACTTCCTCTCTTAAGCATTTAAAATATTTTTGTTAAAACATTGATGGAAGTTGGAGTTATAAATGTTCTACAACTTGATCAACACTAAATCTGTTGAAAACAAAAACCATCAATTAGCACCAAATTTCAGATATATCTTGATTAGGATCACTCACATCAAGTATTACTAACTTTTCTGCCAAGATAGGCAACCCAACTCAATCAAGTAGCATAACAACAAGGAAACCCTTAGGGCAAAATTTCAATTGCCCAACCACAATTGGTTAGAGACTGCCCCATCCACACCTAAAAAATTTGTAGGGTCCAATCCCTTAGCCTACTAGCACTGTTGTAGGATCCATAACCTCACATCCAACCCTAACCAACATAATTATTGCACTTTCTACAAATCTCCTATATATGTAATTGGACCCATCCATTGATCTTGCTCACACAGGACATGGAGTTTGGCAATATGGAGTTGATCACTATGTCACACTTGCTGCTTTTGGTTGTGGCCTTGTTGAGCTTGATCGGCCATGGGAGCTCGGACCTGGCGGCCGACCGGGCGGAGTGCACGGACAAGCTCATCGGGCTGGCGCCGTGCCTGTCCTTTGTCGGGGGCAATGCGAAATCGCCGACGCCGGACTGCTGCACTGGGTACAAGCAAGTCACTGCCAAGAGCATCAAGTGTCTTTGTGTTCTTATCAAGGACAGGGATGATCCCAGCCTTGGCCTGAAAATAGACATTGACTCTGCAATCACACTGCCTGCCAAATGTGATGCACCTACTAATGTCTCCACTTGCACCAGTAAGCAACACATCCTTCTTTCTATATATATGTCTTTTTATCAAAATCAACCGAAGGAAGGTTTTCTCTTGTAACTCATAGAGAAACTTTGTCCGTCCGTCCGTCTTCTCTTTCTTTTTCCTCTCTCAGCTCTCCTGTTTCTTTCTCCTTCTTCTTTCTCTCTCTCCCCTCCTCCACCTGACCGATCGATCGATCGATTTTTCACCGATATCAGCGGTACACTAGCATGTTCTTATCGTATTAGTCTTTTGAATCCCTTGAATCGTATCTTCAGACTCACATTTAGGACAAAGGTGAGCTCTTTAAGTCATAACTCTTTACAAAGTTATATATAAATGATAGGTTTAATTATTTATTAAGATCTAGACAAAATTTTAGAAAAGAGAAAAACTAAGAATTAAAGTGGTATTACTTTTTTAGAATTATTTTAATAGTTTTTTTTTTTTGGTTTGTTTAGAGCAAGTAAAAATAGATTTAGAGGAATTGAGTATATATTGAGACACATGACTGACATGTTTTTACTGATTTACCTTAAGAAAAAAAAAGACAAAATTTTACTGTTATCTGATCTTCCATTATAAACAAAGTTTTAAACTTACAGTCGCCAAAAAAGCGATTTTTTGATTTTGAAAAGAAGAATGTTTTACTGACTGTATTACTAAGTATCTTTTTACATATATGGCTGCTTTTTTTCATCATATTGCTGAGAATGATGATATTTATTTCTTTTAATTTGTATTTTAATTCTAATTGAACCTTTTTTTTTCATGATATGCCGATATTGATACAGAACTTCTAAACCTTCCTCCTGATTCAAAAGATGCCAAAGATTTTCAGCATTTTGAGGGCATGCTTGAAGGAAAAGGCAGCAAAAACAATGGTACTACAATATTATCTCAAACTTCTATATATTTTACATAAAGGTTAAATTCGCCGAACCAAAAATCGATATTTTTAGTTCTTATTATTTTTGTCTTTTAGGATCAGTTGAAGCAAATTCCAGAGAAGCAGGAGCCATGAAGGGTCATCCCAGCAGTGATGCAAAGAGAGAGAGGTTCATGAGCGTAGAAATGCTTGGTGGAATGTGGACTTGGTCTCTTCTCCTTGTGCTGCTCTTAGTGTTTGGAAACTAGATGCCAACTACATTTAGTTTTCCATTTTATTTTTATTTTCCACCACCTTCAAATCAATATTGCTGTAATTGGACTTCTGATGTATTTGTTGTGCCTCTTCTATTGTGAATTAAGCTTGTGGTGAACATTATAAGAGGTATTAATCCTGTTGATTGATCAAAGAAGCGTTTCTCTTGCTCCTAGCAAAACAAATGATTTGAACTAATTCAGATGTTGCATAATGGGAGAAAACTAAAATCTCGCAATTAGTCTGGTCAGAAATATTTACATGAATTTAATCTCGCCAATCATAAATGCAACAAACTAATCCAGTTCTTTTCGGATTTTTTCAGAAACAGCGGAAAATCCAGCAAAATAGCTTCAGAGGACTGAATCTGAAATTTTCTAGTTTCTGCCATCTTTCAATTAATCTCATCTGGAAAATTAAGTAGATTTATACATCAAATTTACTCTTTTGAGCAAGTTATCAGACTTCTACTGTTAACAGAATCAAGTATCAGACTTAATGCACACCAACTTCTCTCACCATTCAACCAGAAATAGTTTCCATTCATGCACCACTCTCTATTAAAATTCTGAAAACAAAGATGACTCTAAATCTATTATCCGTACAATAGACATTAAATCAAACAAATGCTACACAACCACCAAGAGGTCCAGTAACTCTCATCTCAATTTATACATGCGCATGCTAATTCCTCTCAATAGAGCTGAGCTTCACAGTCACCAGTTCTTTCTTTCTTTCTTCTCTCAATGGCGAAATCGATAGCCTCACTACTAATCCTCTGCCTCCTCGGCTTCGCCAGCTCAGACTTTGCCAGCGACCAGTCGGAGTGCACGGATCAGTTGCTCGGGCTCGCGACGTGCCTGACTTACGTGGAGGGCCAGGCGAAGGCTCCGACGCCCGACTGCTGCAACGGGCTCAAGCAAGTAGTAGGCAAGAGTACTAAATGTCTGTGTGTTTTGATCAAAGACAGGAACGAGCCTGAGCTGGGGATCACGATGAACGTCACCTTAGCGTTGTCGCTTCCCACTGTTTGCCGTGTCCCTGCTGCTAATGTATCCAATTGCCCAAGTAAGAAGTAGACAGTTTTGCGTTTTAGAGACTGCAGCAGTGTTCGTCTGTTGATCATTTTATTGTGCAGAGGTGCTGGGCCTTCCTGCGAGCTCGAAGAAGCTCAGATCTTCAAGCAGACTGCGAGTGAAGCCCAGGGGACAACTGCAGCAACTGATGCAGGTAAATTTCACTGGGTTCGGTTCATGTGTGTGAGCCGCACACACAGTATTATAAAAGTCCTCTTACACCGAATCCAATTTCACTAGCCAGTTCCTTTTCTGCTCCCAGGGCCTGGCAGTTAGGCGAAGGGGCCGAGGCCCACAAATCTAATGAATTCACAAGTGTTCTGATTATTTCAGAAAAGCGAATTTAAACTCAGATCAGATTGAATGATAACGGAATATTACTGATTATGTTTAAAATCTTTAAGAAAGTCTGAGTTCAACCTTCAAATTTTTATGTAATGCTAAATATATTTTTAGATAGACTTGTGCTATTTCAGAAGGATTTGAGTCTGATTCCTTCCCACTCGAATACAACCCAAAGACATCGGAATACAAGACCCACTCCTTTGAAGTTGATCTACTTTGAATATTTTTTTCTTATCCATCAGGTAGCTGTAAAATAGACGGCTGAAATAGTGAGTTGGTTAGTTTAACGGTGTAGAATATTTGAAATCTAAAAAAAAATATTGTGTGTGGGTGTTTAAGTGTGTTGATTATGATGAAATAATCGGATCGGGAATTTGTGTGTCTAAAAACATAGATTCAAGTAATATGCTATTTTCAGCGTTCATTTTGTACATACTTCATAGAGAGACAAAAAGTATTCAAATACATGATTTTTGATTTTTAATTACCGTAGATCAATTCCAACGGAATGAATCTTGCATTCCGATGATGTCGTAAGTTCATATTTGGTGAGAAGAATTTGGTCTCGAATCTTTTTAGAATAAAAAAAGTCTCTCTCATATATTTTATTCTGCATTCAGTCATATAAGTCATGTATATTTAGATATCTATTCAGGTTTTTGTGTCCAATGTAAACATGGTAATATGAATATGGAATCGAATTCGTGTATCATTATCTAAAAAAATATTGGGTACTCATAGAAACCTGTGCGTAGATCAGAGGAACAACATTCCCCTCTGATAATGAGAGTAAAATGCACTAAACTAGGAGGAAGTTGATTGCACGCGAAGTTACTGTATATATGCCTTTCCTTTGTCATCAAACAACTCTAAAGAAATTTATGCTCAAATAGAGAGTTTACTTTTTTGTAAAGTCTCCATCTTTAGCAGCAAATTTCTCCTTTTTTTCCTCTTTTTTTTTTTTTCTTGTGAGATAAAAACAGGTTACATGTTTTTAACAAGTAATGTTTAGAAGACCAGTAGTCAGTCAGCAGATTACAGGTTGTACCGTCTTCCTTATTTTATTATTCTCCAGTCGGCGAACCACTGATCTGCCTATCACTACTCTTCGAGTCTGTTTGGTTGTCGTAACTGACCGTAATTCGTAGTTGTAATTGGTAAAATCTTTTACAATTGTAAATGAGTTACATGTATGTAAATTTTACGGTGTTTGGTTGGTAATATAAATTGTAAAGTGAGAAAGTGTATTATACTTTACGGTGTTTGGTTGTCGTAATGTATAAGTCGTAAGTGAAAAAGTTGACCACAAAGTTAACTATTTTACAATTTTAAAAGTTTTAATACTGCAAATAAATATTAAAAAAATTAAATATTAAAAAATTTTAATATTAATATAAAAAATATTACAAATTTGTATGACCACAAAATTAACTGTAACTGGGCTGTAGTGAGTGGTAACTGGGTTGCAAGTGAGTGTTAGTTGAGTTACGTACAGTCTTTTACGAATTATGATCCAAACAAACGCTGTAGTTGTAACTGGGTAGTAAGTCATTTACGAATTACGGAGTTTTACGCGAAACAAACGGCCCCTTCGTTACAAGAAGTTAATGAAACATCACATTAAGAGGGTTGCAATTAAAACAGGCTCAAGTATGGGAGAATTATACTGCTTTCTAAGACAAACATTTTTATTTTTTCCTTTGTGGTTCCTTGTTCAATGTACATCCTTTGCTTTGTGAGACACTAAGCTGTTGTTGTGGTTGTTGCAAGCAAAAGATAGAGGGGCCACCAGCACACATGCAAGTGGTTGTGCAAGAAGTGATTGTTTTCTTGGAAGGAAGATGAGTTGGTTTGGATTAATGAAGAGAGTGGGTGGGCTGTGGATTAGCTTTCTTCTTGTTGTCGTTGCTCTCCATGCTTATCTTTGAGGCATTGGCTGGCTATGAATAATGGTGCTCGTCAAGAAGCCAAGCCTGGCAACTTAGACTCATCTTTTTTCCTCTTTCTTTTGGTTATTATGTAATGCATGGCATCTTCCTTTTTTCATATTGAGAGGATGGGTTCCAATATTTGACAGATGTTGCATGTATTTTGTATCAAGAAGTTCTGATATTGTAGCTTGCGTTGTATTTTGTACATTTTGTTCTTCCAGCATCTGCGAATGCTTTATTGTGCTGTGAGAAAAATTTTCTTGCATCTTATGTGACATGATTGTTTGTTTGTCCTCATTAAAATCTTTTTAATGAAATACGGGGATCGGCATACGCCCATTCCCTTTTGCTCGGTTCAAGTCTTGTTTGAAAGGCAGGGGTAGTTGCAATTAACTCAATTATTTTGTCAGACTTTTGATATTTTACTCTTCTGAACTATTAATTCAATCGCTTTGACCTTCTTTGTCTAATGCCAACTTTTTCATCCAAGAGAGATAATATGACCCTTCAAAATGCCCATGGTCTTATCAAGGTTAGTTAATCTCACTTAAAAGTGGGGCTCAATTGATATTGCTATCCTTTTTAAGAAGAGAACTTTGACATTAAGTGGACTTTCACTTTTTAGTGCCATGCTTTGGTTGAAGGAAAAGTCATCAATGAATGTAAAATAAAGAGAGGAAAAATGAAAAACTCATAGTTCAAGAGAGTAAAATATCAAATCTTTACAAAAGAATTAGTTGCAATTAGGTATTGAAGTCATAGAAAAATTAGAAAGCTTGAAGGTGAAGTCTAAAAAAGAGTTGGGTGGATTGGCGAAGGAGATGGTTAAAGACTCGTTGAGTGATTCCAAAGAGAATGCTTGAGTTGTGGGAAAAAGGCTTGGATGATGAAGAGAAGCTATATGATGGTGATTTTCTCACATAATGCCAAAAAAATTGTATTTAATAATAGAATCTTTACTGAAGGAAAATTATATTTAACAATATCTCAAATATGAGATATATTAAAATAGTTACAGCTAGAGGGTGAGATCTAGATTTCTAGCTGATTATTGGTAAGTTAGGCCTAAATGTTGGTCCCATCCACATAGCTCTAAATAAGGCCTACCAACTCCTCCACTTTTAATTTTAATTTTAATTTTTTTTAAAAATGATGAGAAGTGAGAACAAGTTCCACACTTTTGACTTTCCCTGTTTATTTCTCTTGCTCTCTAGAAAAAAAAGGCTGCAAATGGTATCTCGATGATTTAAGTTCTTATTAATGAAATGTCAGGGTTTTATTTTTTTACCTCACGGTTTTATATAATAAAAAATAATGGGATCTCGATGATCTTAGGTAATTGGGTTTGGTTTTGAAATTTTGATAATTTCTATTATTTCTAGTATGATTTGAATGTAGAATATTTGATCCAAATTAGATCCATGTAGAAATTATCTGCACAACCACACACACCATATTTCTTTTTCTCTCACTATCGGATTTGATTTTAATTGTACCTATTGGGTTCAAATTTTGAAGGTCATTAATGAACTTGGATTCAGATTATACATAGATCTAATCCAAATATGGCTCCCTAGCATCGTTGTGAATTAATGAGAGCATCTTCTGAGGTAAAAATTTTGCTTACCAGCTAGCAGGAAAGCGGGAGCGTATCAACAAGAAGTGCAAACTGAGTGGTGGTCTTGTGTTCATTAAGAGTCTTACATACCCACAGGTCACCATTTCAAGCCCTGTCAGCGACGTATTTATAATCTATTCAATTTGAGCTACCGTGGTCAGTGACCTGATCCGGAATTTGCTCCCAAGTAGTCACTAGTTGAATTAGCAGTGATTTCCTAGCCAAAAAAAAATAAAAAAAACAAAAAACAAAGAGGTACAGAATATGGAGTCTATTTGAAGAAAAACTTATTCACTAATTCTTTGTTATTACATAAACAAAGCAAAACATCATTATTACCTGATAATTCCTCTTTTTTATTCTCAATCTGATTTCTCCACCACCTCGATATCTTTGAGAATTACGAGAAACTCTATCAATGTGATATAATCACAATAAAACATCTCGCAAATGTGAGATTGAACCAAAAAAACTTCTTAATGGTTGAATATATATGACATCAGGGTGTAATGTGAGCACAATTGTGTCTACATAAAAAAGAGTGATTGCTTCAAATGTGATATACGCCAACTCGTTAGCAACGATCTGCAATTGATAGTGGAGGAGATTCAATATCTTTTCATAATATTATTCGTAAACAATTGCGACCAACTGGGGCGGAATTAGGAAAATTTTTTGGGGTGGGCTGCAATTTTTTATAGCATATACTTATGAATTATATGAACTTATCAAAAGAATAAAACAATATTCTCTACTAAATTAGGAGCGGAACTAGAAATAAATTTACTAAAAAAGCCAAAATAAAAAGGGATCAACATTCAGGAGCGGAACTAGAAATAAATTTACTAAAAAAAGTCAAAACAGTATTCTCATTTGAATGACATCATGTCATCAACATTCACAACCATCGCTTCGTTAAATCTCTTCCATTTTAATTGCATCTCACCATCAATATAGCTTCTCATTCCCCAAATTCCTATACAATGAACAAGACATCTCCCCTAATTTCTAGATTCTGACAGATAAATCTAAAGCACAAAATTAACACTCAGGATTCTAATTCAAGAAATAGTTTCACAAGGATTCGAAATCTACTCCACTACCACAGAGAAAGTAAGAGTCAAAGCCAATCAACCCGCAATCCCAACAAATTCCAACTAAAAAATAAACAAAAAATGAGTTTTAAGTCTATATATAAAAAAAAAATGGGCCGGGCTGTAGCCCGTCCCAGCCCACTAATGGGTTAGCCCATGGCGACCAAAACTTTTTATTTTTTGGATTTTTAAAATATAAATCTCTAACAAATTTTATATTTTGATATTAGTTCCTAATAAATTGTTATTTGAATATTAGCTCCTAGTAATCTGAAACTCACTTGTCAAGAGTCTTTAACAAATTATTATTTGAATATTAGTTCCTAACAATATGAGACACACTTGTTAAAAGTCACTAATAAATTGTTATTTGGATATTAATCTCTAATAATATGAGACTCACTTGTCAAGAATCCCTCTGGTGAAAAGTCATTTAAAGGCTAAGAATATTCCATTTTAAAGTTAATTAAAATTAAATGCTAGACAAAAATATCCTCTTATCAACATCCAATTTTCGTTTCCTATGGATGTCATTCAATTCTAGAGTATGATTTTTCGAGTCTAGTCTAGGTGCTCTCTCAAGTTAAATGAGTGAGAAATTATTATTTTTAAATAATTTAGAAACTAATATTAAAATATAAAATTCATTAAGAACTTGTATTTTAAAAGCTCATATTTTAATTTTAATTAGGGACTCTTAACAGGTGAGTCTCATATTGTTAACCGCAGGGACTCTTAACAAGCGAGTATCATATTGTGAGGGACTAATATCCAAACAGCTATTTGTTAGCGACACTTAACAAGTGAGTGTCATATTGTTAGAGACTAATATCTAAATAATAATTTATTAGAGACGTCTCATATTGTTAGAGACTAATATCCAAATAACAGTCTGTTATAAACTAATTTCAAAATATAACAGTTCTAAGAACCCAATTTTTTTGGGCACTTGAAGGCATTTGGTTGATCATAGCTAAATGGAATCCTCACTGTGTTTCCTCCTTTGTATATATTGTCTCTTGCTTGTTTGGATTCATGGAAGTTCGAGGAAAATGAGAGTGAGAAGTGAGAGTGAGAAATATGAAAGTGTAGCGAAAATTAGGATTTGTGAAAATAAGTTTTCGGTGTTTGATGTAATGTGAAAGTGTAAGTAAAAAAATATATTATGTTTTTCAATATTTGGTTAGTAATGTGAATGTGAAAGTGAAAAAGTTGATCACAGAAATAGTATTAAATTAAATATTATTTTTAAAGTGATATTTTTGAACTGTAATGTACTACAAATGTGATTTATATGACATCAAAATTAAATGTATTAAGTTACAATTTATTACAAATGAGATTTATATGATGACAAAACTAATTGTAGCACCCTGAAAATGAGAAAATGGTAATATAAAAAAGAGGTGTAAAAGTGAAAAAAGAAAAAAAATTTTCTATTTTATTTTCAGTGCAAACCAAACAAGGAGAGTACGAAATAAGTTTTCTCATTTTTTATTTTCTCCCCACTTTCATGCCCCTGTACCTCTTCTTTCTTCTTCTCTCTCTTTTTCCTCTTCTTCATTTTATTTCTTCAAGATATATATTATTGCAGGACCTCTTTTGTATCCTCTTCATCTTTAAAATATTCATTGCTGCGAATAGTATTACCTTTTTCACCTTTTCTTTTTCCAAACCAACTTTTTTCCCCTAATTTTACTAGATTGTTATGAAAGGATGGTTATATTCTTCTTTATTCTTTTGATATTATTACACTGTGATTTGTAATTTAAATCTGAAATTTTTATTCACTGTATACAAGATGATAATAAAATTAGGAGATAAATAAATTTGTATTATTGGAGAAGAATATAGAGATGAAAATTTTCTCATTTCAGCGTAGACTATTCAAATTGAAAGATACACTCTATTGAAGTTGATCTACATTGTTAAAAAAGTTTAAAAACAAAATTCAAATATTTTAATAAGTAGACTCATTCGTTATAAATTCAATAACTTAATAAATAGACATCCAAATTGTCTTAAATATTTTTATATTTTACACACACAATATAAATGTAAAAACTCAGTTATATTCTCGATTTAAAATTAATTCTCCCCCACCCCCATCTCAAACCCTTTCTCTCTCTCTCCCTCTCCCCTAACTCCCTCCCTTATGAGCGTCATGGGAAAGAGTTTGTTGCTGCAAATTAGTTTGTTAAAGCCCAGGATTTACATGGCATAGAGTGTCCACTGAATATCGTCAAATTTTGGTAGATACTGAGCTCTGTTTTGAGTACAGTCATTATCACGGGTGTTGAAGCTCTAGTCATTCATATGCTGGAAAATAAAAGAACTGTTAAGCTATTTAAATTAAACTTTCAAGAAGGGAAAAATTTCTCTATTTTGATCGAGACGTGTGGAGCACTGTCTCTAGATCGCGTTCTTCTGAGAGTATCTCAATGCAGCAGGTTGATAACGGCCTACCATTCAGGATTCAACGATCGATGGTCCTGCAAGCGTGCACTCGTAATGTACAAGGCCTCGAACAGCTCAGTTTTGTTTCCTCTAGAGATGAAGGGAAGAACTGAAGAATTTAAGAAGATTTCAGAGGAGAAAGAAGATAATTGAGTTGTGTTGCTGGGAGCAGGAATATGTCCTTTATAAAAAGAGTTTTTCATCATTAGAAAATTCTTGAACAGAGAAAATAATCGTTTTTTTTTATTTTTTGAAAAAAAGATAAGTTTGTTTTGATTCATGTGGAAGGCATTGTGTAATATTTTTGTGTCAAACGTTTACTATTCCATGGTTGCCTTTTGCTTATGGGCGTGTCATTTATGTAAATGTTTTGTGTCACCATTATTGACTTTTCACTGCTGTTTTTTTTTTTTTGGGATCCGGAGCAGTCGGCGCATGAACATTCTTCCTTTCTTTTTATTTTGTGTGGGCATAACAGAGACAATTTTGAAGTTGAATAAGACTGAAGGTCAGAAGACTTTGATGTACTTAATAAGAGCCTGTTTGTTTTGCTGTAAGTGTTCAAGTCATAAAATGAGATGGAAAAAAATGAATTATAACAGAAAAATATATCGTATTTATCGTGTTTGGTGGCTAATATGAGAGTGTAAGTGAAAAAATATATTGTATTTTATGATATTTGATTGATAATGTAAACGTGTAAGTTGAAAAAATGGACAACAATACTAATGATTTAAATATTATAAATATTATTAATTAAATCTACTATTGAAAATTAAATATATTAATTAATGTGAGATAGAATATTAATAATTTTAATATGTTATTTATAATAATAATAATAATAATAGAATATTAGTATAATTAGTTTAATATTAATAAATATTAACTAAATAAATAACTATAATATTTTAAGAAAATTTAAAGAATTCTAATAAAGTTTAAAAACTCTAATAAAATATAAATATTAATAAAGTCAAAAAAATAATAAAATATTATTATAAAATTATAAAATATTATAAAGTATCATATAATATCATAAATTTTGTTATAATATTAATGTAATATTACAATATTATAAAATTAATAAAATAAAATATTAATAAATATAAATACAATAATTTAATTGTAATATAATAAAAATAATAAATATATTATATATTAATTAAATAATTATTTATATTAAAAATTTAATAAATTTAAATATATATCAATTTTATATTAAAACAAAATATTGTTATATTAATAAAACATTAAAAATTTTGGCGTAAAATAATTTTAACAATAATATTAATAAAATATTATTATAGTAAATAAAAACTTCTAAAATACTAAGAAAATATTAATAAAATTAATAAAATATTATTAAATTTAATAAATGTTAAAATAAAAATAATAAAAAATTAAAATTTCAAACAAATTAATAAATATTACTAAAATACTAAACTATTACTATAATTAATAAATACTGATACAATATTAATATAATATTACTATAATATTAAGAAAATATTATAAGATTATTACATTAATTTTAAATTATTTAACAATTAAATAATCTATGTTCTACCAATAGAAGTGGGTTTGCAACCCACTTACAAGTCGGATGCGATGTCCACATGATTTTACAAATCGTGCTTACAATTTGCAAGCTTGGCCAAATAAGAGGAGCCGTAAAAATTGCAAAATTTTTTATCACTTGCAATTTTTATTATGAATATATTAACTATTATTATGATAAATTATGATATTTAAAAATTAATTTAATTTTCTTAGACTCCTTGTCACTTCAAATAATCGCAGTAACCGCAGTCGTCACTCTCTCGCTCTAAAAACTCGTGAGACCCGTGAGTCAAAACGATTGAAATGCCCCAATAAACATGCTTTGCTATCCAGTTTAACTTCTATAAACCCCCCTGCAAGGGACCACCGGGGTGTGGGCCCCGCGTGTCAGCCTCTGAACATGGAAACGATGACACGTGTCTGAAGACGTTTCTTGGGGCCGTTTGCCCAAGGAGAGAGAGAATAATAATAACAGAAAAAATAAGAAATACGAACAACATAATAAGAAAAAAAAAAAAAAAGGAAAAAAGAACTGATAAAACAGAGAGCAGAGGGAGGTGACGCGACACAACTCATTGCAGAAGTACCGCGTTCTCCAATGGCGGGCGACAATTTCCTACGGGGCTTCCCATCGCCGCCCATCTTTGCTCCTAATCTCACCTCCTCCGCCACCGCCTCCTACTAGTTCCGTCCGTCCACCCCCGTGTCCACCCCCCGTGATCCCGTCGCCGGTGGTGAAGATAAGGAAGCGTTTGTTTAGATCGAGAATTCAACGAGATCATTGAAAGTTTGGGGATTCGTTTAGATTTGGGGATTCGTTTAGATCGAGAGGAGAGGCTCGTCGATGTCTTCGGCCAAATCGTCTCGATCCAGGGCATCGGCCCCCTCGGGGGTGTTCTCGTCGGGCTGCAGCAGCCCAACGCGCAGGAGAGTGGGGTCCAGCTCGCGGACAAGCTGAAGATCTTTAAGACGGACAATTTTGATCCGGACGCGTACGTGCAATCAAAATGTCAGACCATGAACGAAAAGGTTTGGTTTTGATTCTCTATCTTCTCTTGGATCTTGATTTTTCTTTTCTTTTTTTTGGTTGTTATTATTTGTGAATCGGGAGTCAATTGATTTTGGGCGGTGGTTTTAAAGTTTGAAAATTAAGAATTAATGACGCTGTTGGAATTCTTGAGCAAAGTTGGAATGTTTTTAGTCGTGTCACAGGAGAAACATATTTAATTGATTTGTACTGAATTGGGAAGAGGGAAGCTTGGGAAAATAACATGATTTTTTTTTGTGTGGCAATTGTTTTGAGCAAAATTGAACTTTAAATAAATAGAAGAAATGTTGTTCATTTAGTGATGAATGGGACATTGGACTGACCGGAGTTTGAGCCTTTTAGTTTGGAACGATTGAATGTTAGCAAAAACAAAAGGATGCCTTTGCAATTTCTTGACCGATTGAACTTTATTGAAATTAAAGAATTTTCTCCTGACATTGGGCCACAGTAAGTTTTCGATGCTTTAGATTGGGACGGTGAAAGTCTGGCATGATGAATGATTTGTTTTGCATTTTCTCAAAGCAAAATTCGAACTTGTATTATATAAATAGAATAGTGTCGATTTTTATTTAACGTGGTAGGAATTGGAAGCGCAAGTTGGACAATTCCCCATTATAAAATTTGAAGCTTTAGCATGAGATGAGTGATAGCTTGGGAACAGACGATTTTGAGCCTTTTTATTTAGAAATAGAAGAAAATGTTCAGATGTTTTGTACTGTGATGGGAGTGGTAAAAGGGACATTGAGATGCCATGAACGTTGGAAACTTTGCATGAGGGAGAGCTAGGGAAAACATGTTCCTTGCAGTTTTGCACAACATTGGAGCTTTTATTGTTGAAACTAAAGATGACCTTTGATTTTTTTTTTTTTTTGATATCACAAGAATTGCAAGTCTTGTCTGGTTGCCTAGTTCAAGTTTGGAAGGTGAAACGGTGTGTTTACAATTATAGGGCAGAAGCTTAGCTTTTATTATAACAAGAATAATATATTCCATTGATTCATATTGGATGTTTGGGAGGGGAAGTGGTAGATGGTATTGGGTTGTTACAAAGTTTGATGCTTTTAGTGTGGGATGAATTAGAATTAGGGACAACAAATTTTATGTTCTTTGTATTTCTTGATCAAATTTAAATTCTGTTATGGGATAGAAGAAACTGTTGATTGACTCCTATGGTAACTGGGAGTGGCAAATGGGGCATCAGGTTGTCATGAAACTTTAGCATGGGATAAGTGCGAACCTGGAAACTGGATAATCTTTTTTTTCCCCTGTTAATTTCTAGGCTGAATTTTTGTCTTTAATGATAGAGGTCAATTGATTTGTTAATGTGATGGAAATGGTATCTGCTGCACATTGGGTTGTTGTTAGGAAGTTTGAAAATTTACTTGGACTATATGAGAACTTGGATTGTTGCAGTTTCTTGTAAAGTAATGTATGTTCATTGTTATAATTGAAAAAAGAGGATTTGATTTATATTGGTTTGATTGTAGCAGGAAATGTTCATGTTATGCTATACAAAGTTGAGACGTTTGCATGAAATGACTGAAGGCTTTGAAAGATAAATGCTATTCTTGAGATTTCCTTTTACATCTATTGGCGAACTTTTCCTTATCATCATAGCAAAAGCTGCTGAACTGATTGATGTTGTTACTGGTGGGGTCATCTCCAAAATTTTGTCAATATTCTGAAGGGTGTTCTATGTAGGAAGTGGAAAAATAACAAGACAGATCTAAGCATGCATGCTTCTACTTTTCCTTTTCGCATGGGGACTTTAGTGATCTTGCACTGTACTACTGATTATGTTTTTCCTAGTACTGGTTCCAATCTTATGCTTCATTTATATGTGTACCTCAATGTGTATGCTAAACATTGACTATTTTTTTATGTATAAGTGTTTCTGAATGATAGTATTTGCGCCACCTAACTTATGACTGAGGAATTTATTTATAGCCTTCAAATCGGCCTACATTGTCAACATGCTATCAATTTACATTTTCTTTTTCCAGGAAATAAGGCAATTGTGTTCTTACCTACATGAGCTAAAGAAGGCTTCGGCCGAAGAAATGCGTAGAAGTGTTTATGCTAACTATGCAGCATTTATTAGTTAGTAAGCAACTTGTTAAACCTCTTTAATTAACTTTGCTATTGACATTTTAATTCTTCTTATTCAACTCACTATCTGTAACACACACACAGCCTATACACAGTACACATGTGTGCATGCATGCAAGCGTGCATGTACTATCAAAATCTCATCTCATTCTAGGTCAATGGCCAAGTTATGAGCTTCTTACTTCAGCAACTTGACAATTTTTTATCTGACTACCGTAATACAACTTTTGGTCCCTTTGTATGTAATAAAAACAAAACCATCAGTTAATATAGTCTCTTCGCAATTCTGTTATTTTCATCTTTGCTGTTGTGGTATTACCCACTTTTTACTTTGGATTTAAGAATGACAAAGCTGAAAATTTAAGAGGCTGGATGATATCTTTTGCTCAATTAGTAGAGCTTCTGTGATAACGACTATTGGGACACTTGACTAACGTGTCAAATGTTAATCTTCCTCTAGTGTCCAATATAAGATCCTTCCAAAAACCTGCCTGGGCTGACACCTATGTTTAATAAATTTGCATGCACTAAGTTGCGATCTGTGTTATTAGTGATTACATCACTTAACCAATTTGGTCTATAGTTTAATGCGGTAAATTTAAAATGAGGTCGTTACAATCCATGTTTAACATTTTAAATAAAACACTTCAGTGTCACAATAGTATTTAATATCATCATAAGTTTATGCATAAAGTATGACTAGTGCATCCAGAAGGTGCCTTAAAGTGTCTTATTGTCTAAGATGTTAAGAAACCTAGGTTTGATGTGTTTTATGCTGACAAAGTGTCGATGACCACGAGCAGTGTGGATCCTTAAGGAACTATGCATGTGCAGGAACTAAAGAAAGTGAGCAAGCTAGAAATACAACACCAAGCTATGAATGGCAATTTGGTCAGAGTTTTAGTAAAGTGCACAACATAATCCATATCCCTGCTTCACAACATACTGGCTTGGTCATGATCTGTGAAGCATAGACATGAATATCGGACACGGGCCGGCACGATATGGACATGGTGATATGACTTGCATGTCTGTACACATGGTACACAAATGCAGCATTATGAATGTGGGGTACTACTATGAACATGGTACAACTATGAGGATACATCGTGGACAGTAATAATAAATTATACATGTGCGTATACTATTATTCATAGCATGGATTTGTAAGGTTATAACGGTTAAACGTGAACATTAGTTAGGACATTATGAAATATTTTTTGAGTTGTATAAATCAATAATTTCATTACAATCACATTATTTATGAAGAACCCCTAGTAAGAAATTAGAAAAATATATAAATTCAATGCATATAACTAATAATAGAAACCCATCATTCAACATTAGATTGATTTTTAAGTTTTGAGTCTTGGACCCATCGTTGATATGCCTCCGCTACATCTAAAATACATTGCAAATTTTAAGATACATCGAAAAAAGTACCCGACACGTATTGATCAAGTTTCAGAGTGTCTTAAGTATTCATCGAAGCATTATCAATCTTCTACCATCACCCATATTACTTCCAAATCAAAACAAAAATAAACTACCATATCCCCTTAATGCATTAAATTAACAAAGCTCATTACTAATCATGTTATTTGCACAGACATTCTTAATAGAAAAGTTTATCTATTTCTTCATGGCCATCATTCTCACTGGCATCCCTTATTTCTTGTCCAAATATTCAGTTGAGGTAATTTATGAGTTAGAAATTGGCATGTTTTTTACCTTATTATGCAAGTACTGCTTCTTGCATTTATCAACACAATACACTTCTTAACGTCAGCTTGGTTTCCAATTGGCTTAATGTTTATTTAGATATGAACAGTATTGAACATTTTTACACTTAGATCTTCTTTGGATAAGCTAGATCCATTGGTGCTCCTAAGGATTGGGCCAATCCTGAAGAAGTGCCTAACAATTGCTCTTTTTCACATCTAGTTTTGAGATTTGAATCCCAAGGACAGGGCCAATATTTAGGATTAGGAAAAAGGAGGTGTGAGCCGCAACCCCACCC
This sequence comes from Agave tequilana, assembly GCA_038442645.1. Classification (NCBI taxonomy): domain Eukaryota; kingdom Viridiplantae; phylum Streptophyta; class Magnoliopsida; order Asparagales; family Asparagaceae; genus Agave; species Agave tequilana. The sequence goes on along the minus strand of JAVJIF010009118.1, from coordinate 117,674 downwards.
CACAACAACCAAAAAAAAAAAAAAAAAAACCACCACCACCACACCTACAAAGAAATTGCTGGTGATCTCCAGAGTTTGAAGGATGACAATGGGAGAGAAGGGAGGACCAAGTGGATTCACTAGTGGTGGTTCTCTTTGAATTTCTGAACTGCCACATATGTTATGTGAATGATTTTCAAATCCTCTTATGTAATCAGCAAGACTCATTGGAGATGTTCAAATCCTCTTATTAGATTGTGTAATTAGAGAGACTCCTCTGTGTTTGAGCGTCTACTAGATGTTTACATTTCTACCGGACTACAAAATCCTCCCTTTTGATTTGATCAATTTATCTCAATATAAACAGTCACCAATTTCAGTTATGGAATGTACTGTGGTATGAATAGTTGAAAGATGACTCAGAATAATAAATTTTTAACATATATTTTGGATAAGGAGAATTTAAAATAAAAAAGTAGCATGTCATAAAATTCCTATCTTTAGCCATCCAAACAAGGATTTTTCAATTACACTCCAAACGATATTATCCAAAATAAATAAGGTGTAATTCGAAGGATTCTCATCCCAAATAAGATCCAAGGGATTCTCATCCGATCTATCCAATCAAGGACTTAATCAAATCTGAAATTTCCAATACAAACATAGAGGATCCAACTTAGGTTAGCAGAACTAGTAATCTCATAGAAACATATGTTCGTTAGTTCTAGATGGTATCTTATATTTTGGCAGTGGTGAACCTTTATGCAAGTGATTAATGTATTGAATTCCTAAAGAACACGATCTTTTAGCATTGTATACTGGGGGGAGAGAGAGAGGAAGGAATAGACATCTTGTGTTTGGTTATTTTTTTGATTTCTAAATCATATTCCTTTAAAAGTCCTGAAGCTAATCTGCAATCACTTCATATTAACATTATGTTAATCTCGGAAGATGTAAGCTACCTTAGATGCACATGTTTTTTGAATACTTTAACGTTTGTTTGTTTGTTCTAAGTAATACAGAAGCTTTTGTTTGGTTTGTTCTAAGTAATACAGAAGCAACATAACTCATTAAATGCCATTTTTATAATTTAGATTTCTGTAACTGAGTCTTATTATTGCAAGCTGTGCTGCAAAGTGCAGCGAGAAATTGTCTGTGGTGTTTAGTGGTTGAGCATGCTATGTCAGCATGGCAGCCTCTTCATCTGCCACAATAGCAGAGTAGTACTATTGTGTCATCACTCATTGCTAATCAAACAGTTGGTTTTTCAATTACAGCATTATCGCTCCCAATGAACCACACAGAGATTGTAGCATCATTTATTGCAATACTACTTGCAGCTACACCACTTTGGGTGCATCTTTAACCAAACACGCCGAGTGGTTTGCTGTAAACATCATTCCAAAGTTTCTAGATTATCTTGATTCTTACAGGGAGATCCATCGAGAGACTGTTTATTTCCTAAATAGTTTCCTTTTATCTATTACATAGTTTTTTCTGCGGACCTGAGTTACCTTCTTTCCCACTGTAAGCAATTTTGTGTATTTTCAGTTAGAGTTTTATTCCAACTTCCAAGAGTATTTTCATCATGCTTCTTTGTGAAGTCTTATTGCTCTGATTTTTTTCCATATCCCTGGAATTGAGAGATGCTAAGTTGCAGATTCTGTTTTGGCTCATTGTACAACAAGTTTTAATTTTAGTTATTTTTCCTTTTTTGTGTATTTGGAATTCCTTTACAGAACATCAAAAGAAATATCAGATCTAGAAGGCGAGCTTCTGTCAATTCGAAACCTGCTATCTACGCAGGCAGCTTTAATTCATATCTAGCTGAAGGGGTTAAAGTTGATTCCTTCTCTGCTGGTTCTGAAGGTTCCGCAGCTAATGATATATCAAATATTGAAGACCGAGAACCTTCAGACATAGAGAAATGGTTGGTAGAGTTTCCTGATGTGCTTGATGTTCTGCTTGCTGAGAGAAGAGTGGATGAAGCCTTGGATGCCCTGGATGAGGCAGAAAGTATAGCTGCTGATGCAAAAGAAAACAAAAAACTAAGTGCATCTGCACTAATGTCATTGCATACCTCTATCACTAATCATCGCCAAAAATTAGCTGATCAGCTTGCTGAAGCTGCTTGCCAGCCTTCACTCGAGGTGTTGAACTTCGTCAGGCTTCCTCAGCTCTTAAAAGGCTCGGTGATGGTCACCGAGCACATAGTTTGCTGTTAAATGCTCATAACCAAAGGCTTCAATATAACATGCAATCTATTCATCCAACTAGCACTTCCTATGGAGGAGCATATACCGCTGCCCTCTCACAGCAAGTTTTCTCTGCCATTGCTCAAGCTGTGAATGACTCGTTAGAAGTCTTTGGCAACGAGTCAGCATATATGTCAGAATTGGTGGCATGGTCTACAAAGCAGACAGAAGCTTTTGCACAACTCGTAAAGAGGCATGCATTAGCCTCATCTGCAGCTGCTGGAGGTCTAAGAGCTGCTGCAGAATGTGTTCAAATAGCCGTTGGCCATTGTTCGTTGCTGGAAAATCGTGGATTAGCACTTTCTTCTGTTCTCATGAATCTTTTCAAGCCCAGTGTTGAGCAAGCACTTGATGCCAATTTAAAACGAATTGAAGAAAGTACTGCTGCATATGCAGCTGCAGACGATTGGGTACTTACTTATCCACCATCTGGACCCCGTACATCAAGTAGAACATCAAATACAAATCCAGCAACCCAGCCGAAGCTCTCTAGCAGTGCACACCGTTTCAATTCAATGGTGCAGGTAACCAATATATATATTCATATTAGAGTATATAATAGAAGTTCCTTGAATACCCTGATTCATAATGCATCTAATAGATTTTTGCGGTGTTGATGGAACATGGATTTCCAGCTACTGGCATGCACGAAATTTGTTCCACAAATATGATTGTGTATTGGCACAAAAAAAACTGTCTTTGTAGATGTTAGTTATTAGGGTTTTCCATCTTTTATTTTGTAAAGTGAAGTTCAGTCCAGCTGTTGCATGTATTTCAGTTGTGCAGATTTATTTCTCCTCTTCTACTGGACTGGTAATGAGTTAAATTTTTAATATTTTGGTATTAAGAGTAGATGGCTATCCTCAGCTATTTAAAATTTCATACATATCAATTACAGAAATGCCGACACCCTTGCGCTGGAACAGCTATGCTTCTATATGTGCACACTGCGCTCCCATATGGCACACGACATGCATACATAAACATTCACGTACACGTCCACTGGCCATATATCCAAGTGATAAATGCCAGATCAGAGTAATATTTTGTTTAAAAAATATTAGTTTGAAAATTAGGAATTTATGATTTTTAATTTTGAACTTCACTCAATATGCTACTAGTAGTCTGCACCTGTCATGGTGCGCGGACTCAAGGGCAAATTTTCTACTGACAGAAATTTCTAGTCATAGGAACCATTGTTAGAGCAACTCATTCAGCTATACAGTTAAGGTTGAACCCTGAAGTAAATTGCAGTTAGTTCTGGTCTGGACAATTAAAATATTTACATAACTTATCACACTTCAGTTACTGTTTTCATAATTACTATTTAAGCATATATTTTTGTATTGGGGTTTACTAATCATAATGATTTGATCTCTGTCAATTGCTGCTTATCTACCCTTACAACTTTCCTTTCTGTAATATTTGTTACCCAAACAGTGAAGGAGGAATGGGCACATAATTACTATTTTTGTATTCCTTTCATATTATTCTTTTACCTAGAGCTCCAATTGGGTCGAGTAGACTTAATGTGATAGGTGTGCAGATTGCAGAAACATACTTGTATTTACTTGATGATTAGGCTATCTAAAAACTGACAAAAATGAAAGCATATCTAGCCATCCAAGATCAACATACTAACTGAAAGTTGTTGATGCCGAATTTGTTATTTCTCAAAATTACATCCAAACACAACTTCAAAATTCCAACATTAATGTACTAACTGAAAGATGACAACATCTGATTTCTTGTTCAAAAGTGTAGCCAAACACAAAAATTTGTACATAACCAACTTTCCCTAGTCAGTTGATACAACTGTATCTAAGGCCGTTTATAAATAGGATGCACCCCAGATTGATTATACGCTAATCCGTTCTTCAATGTAGTTCATTTGCATTGAAGCATACTGGAAAAAATTCGCCCTATTTCAAATTGAGATTTGCTTTTTCACTCAGTTTCATTCTTGCTTCTTCAAGGTTACTGTTTTTGTAGTCCGAGGTTTCCAAACTCCAAATATTAGGTGATTCTTTTTGAGGTTTTCTCAACGAAGTGTTTTTTTTTTTTTTTTTTTTTGTGTGGAAGCTTTAATAAAAAGAATAAGAAGTAATACTAGCCCAAGCTTTCAAGCATGAATATAGCTACTTCCTGATCCCACTATTGCCAGGCATATACTATCCACTTTTCTTTTAGCGCTTTTTGAATTGTTATGGCTGTACTCAAGCCTCAAGGTGCATATGTCTCATCAAATGGTCTCTTTCCTTCTCACCGGCTCATTGGATTAGTACTGTGTTTTTTTTTTTGGGGGGTTGCAGTCTTTATGTTGTATTGGTTTGTTGAACCTTTGTCCCTGCTTGACCATTATTTATCAATGAAATTGGTTGTATGATCTCTGTTTTTCCCCTTTAGAATAAAGAAGCAAGATAACCACTGTCTACTGTTATGCATGTGTGCAATAATGTTGATGCCGAAGGTGGATTGTGTTAAACTATGATGTATTGAATTGAATAGTCTGAATTAGATAGGAGTACATATAAATAAAAGAAGAATGAAATAAGTACCATTATAGACTTATGTGGTTTGACTGGCAACAATGCTGGTCAATATGCCTTGTAAGTTGTTACTGATCTAGTATAAGAGCTGGAGATTATGAAGATAGCTGAAATAGTGCAAAAAGTTAAATTTCTCCGTTTAGGGGGATGTGTACAATGCATTTAATAGCCTGAAACGTGATACAAATAGCTGATGTGAGATATTAGAAATTCACCTGTTGATATGTATAAAAATAACCACTAATACTAACATTTTCTATATCTTAGTGTTCTTTAATATAAGAATCCGGATCAATTAATCTAGGGAAGTGGGGTTTAATTCAAGTCCAGTTGGAATTATGGGAGTTTGGTTGGGGTACCATGATGTTCTGGTAAAATGCAAGAACATTGATCAGACTATAAAGGAAATTCTTAGTAATGTAGGACAAATAATGGATTATTAAATTAATGATAATAGGATATACAAAGGGATTATGTTCTTTTAAGATAAAATGACTAAAAGATGGAAAAATCAGTGCTCTTATTTTTCCTGAATGTCTGGCAGATCTGGAATTTCAGACCAGTAATGAATTTTGGCATGGAGGGAAAGAAAGATGAACATAAAATTGGAAAATTTTAGTGGAAGTAGAGGTGGGAGTACGAGTGAATGATGGAAGAGGATTGATTGAAAAAGAGGACAAAGGAGCAATAGTCATCTCAAGGAAAAAGCTCTCCAGTCGTTATTTTCTTCATCAAGAAGAACTTACCTTTATTTTTGATCATGCTTAAACATCATCAGGTTTATTTCTTATACAGCCTTGCTGCAGAATAAAAGAAGGGAAACTAGCTTAAAGGTCACCTAAAGTTCTCTCTTTATTTGGAAAAGCCTATAAACCCCTGAACAACCTCGCCAAGTTTTTTCTTTACATGTAACAGATTAGTCCAAGTATATGAAAACATAAACCATGATGTTTCAAACCTGAAACAAGAGAATTTAAAAAACTAAATAGCTAGGTAGATCATCAAGTATTCAAACATGACTAAACAAAGCAATATTGCTAATTATGTCGGACAGAGTGATTCCATGTGGTGTTTGGATAACTTGTTCCTGAGAGATAAATTTGGTTCCGAATCGCATAACTTATATCTTACTCCTTTCTCAAGTCCCTTTTCCAATTAAGGGAAATTTGGAGGTTTGCTCCTTGATAGCACAAGCTTGACCTGCATAACTCGAAAAAGTAACTTTACCTACTTGCCAACAAGCTATCAAAGCTTTCAGGCAGGTTCCCTCTGTTGCTCATAGTTGCCTTGGCCACTTATTTGCACCAACTAATTGACTGCGGATGTCACACCCCTGGATGCTATGGGCTTCAGGTTGACATCTGGGCATTGAAACTTGGTAAATTGTTTTGTGAAGCCTCTCGACTTTGAATTATGCTCGACCCATTTTGATAGGAAAATGCTTTGATTATGATAACATGATGAAGGATTTGAACAATCGTATTAATTAGGCACTCCAATTTAATAAAACTTGAATGATACCGTTGAAAAAACATCATTCTTTTTTTAGTTCTATATGTTGATTTCTTGATTACTACACACACAACAATAGTGCTGTTGAAGTGAATCTCAAATGAATAACATACAAGGATAATGCCCGCTGTTCTTTTCCCTCTTTAAAAATCCATTAATAAGAAGGAATTTTGTAGCAAACATTTCACTTGTAGCATTATATGATCATGTAAGTTCGAAGAATATTTGTTATGATGACAACAATACCTTTATCTGAAAGCTTTGGGGTCCGCTTCAGCAATCCTTTCCCATTTGGCTACAGTGGGGTTGTCATCGCCTATTTTAAATTTATCATTGCATCATAGTAGTACTAAAGCAACACAGCAAATTGGGGAACTCCTCAAAGTATATTCCTAAGGATTCATTTTCAGAAATTTGGCAGTGAAAATAATATGACATCAACCACATCGAGTTGTAAAGATGTTGGTTCTCTCTCTCTCTCTCTCTCTCTCTCTCTCTCTCTCTCTCTCTCTCTGTGTGTGTGTGTGTGTGTGTGTGTGTGTGTTGTGTGTGTGTGTGTACAGGCATGCTCACACGTTTCATATGATTATATGGTGGTGCAAATATCTGTAAGCAACAAAGCAACTTTGTCATAGCTATTTGGATGTCACTCCACTATGGGAGAGTAATTTGCCATATGGATACTTATCATAGCAATCCTTAATTTCTTTGTTGGTAGTATGAATTTTGATTCATTGAATGCCTGACTCATCATATTTCATTTTTTTTTTTTATCCATACATATTTCTTACTGTCTGAAAGTGCCACAGGCCCTAATATTCATTACTTTCTTCAGGACATGCTTATGCCTATTAATAAAGTTAGTTCTCTGCATAATCTGATTCACACCTGTTTATGTCGTTGAATTTATTTATATTAGCTCCTTTACCAGATAATACCTTTTAGCACTGATATTCTTGCCTTGTTTACTTAGTGTTTTGATGTATTACTAGATATTTAACTACTATGCATATTATCTGATAACTGAAAGCAACTCTTCTTTTCCTTATAATCTTCTTGGGATTTTTTTATTTTCTTTCATTTGCGTCCTCCTTTCAATTCTTTGCAGGATTTCTTTGAGGACGTAGGGCCACTATTGAGTATGCAGTTGGGTGGTTCAACATTGAATGGCCTTTTAAGAGCATTCAACTCCTATGTAAACCTGCTGATAAATGCTCTACCTGGTTCTATGGAGGATGAGGAAAACTTGGAAGGTTTGGGGAATAAAATTGTGAGAATGGCAGAAACTGAATCGCAACAATTAGTTTTGTTAGCAAATTCATCTTTATTAGCAGAAGAGTTGCTCCCGCGAGCAGCCATGAAGCTCGCACTGATGTACCATGCCAGTGGCATGGATGATTCTCGCAAAAAAGCATCAGACAAAAATAACCGCGTGCCAGAACAAAGAGAATGGAAAAGGAAACTACAACGATCTGTTGATAAATTGCGTGATAGTTTCTGTAGGCAGCATGCTCTTGATCTTATCTTCACAGAAGATGGTGACACTCATCTAAGTGCAGCTATGTATATTGGTATGGATTCAAATTATGAGCCAGAATGGGCCCCATCTCCAATATTTCAGGTATGCTAATTTGCATGATTGAAGATGTCTATAACCTGGACAGATCACCTTGTGTCATTAGGTACAAAAGCTTTTTACTGAGACAAGTTTTCAATCATCGACTGACTTTTTAGCTATATTACCTCTTTTTTCTGTAGATCATTGCAGGTTAAAATGAGTACTCATGATTGAAGTTAGTGATGCAACTATGTTTTTTATGTTACTTGTCTTTTTATATCTAATAAGACTTACATGTTGTAGTTCACGGCATTTCTTCCGTTTCCATGATTTATTCATACTTTAGGTTCTCCTGATCATTTCAGTTAAATGAGCACCCATGATTAAAGACACTGACTTAACTATAATTTTATATTACTGGACTGACAATATCAACCTTTTTTTTTGCTTTGGGAAACTGGTTTCTACATGCTTTCATTGGAAACTGGAACTGTGCACTTCTCACTTCTCATCAATCTTCTAAATCTCATTGTTTTCAGGAATTATTTGCAAAATTGAATAGAATGGCAAGCATAGCTGCAGATATGTTTATAGGCAGGGAAAGGTTTGCTACCTTACTATTGATGAGGCTCACGGAGACGGTTATATTATGGCTTTCAGAAGATCAGAGCTTTTGGGAGGATATTGAGGAGGGGCCAAGATCTTTGGGCCCTCTCGGCCTTCAACAGGTATATGTTCTAGATAAAAAGTTCCAACTTCCTTGGCCACTTTTCTATGTTAACTGAACCTCATTGATATCTTTTTCTTTTTTGTAGTTTTATTTGGATATGCAGTTTGTAATCCTTTTTGGACAAGGCCGATACTTATCTAGGCATGTGCATCAAGTTATTATTGACATTATGGATAGAGCTATGGCTGCATTTTCTGCCACTGGAATGGACCCGGATAGGTATTTCCACTTCTAAACAAAGAATATGATTAACTTAATGTTTTTAGTTGTTTTTGGCCACTGAAATAAATAATCGACCTTAACAGAACTCGTCTTTGTAAAGGAATAAAGTGCTTAGGGTGTTCCCTGTTGCTTGTGCTCTTTGGCTGTGCTGTTGTGCTTGATATTCATCAGTCTCCTTTTGTTAGTTCAGATTTTCAACATATCAATTGTTAGTTTGATTGTTTGAATTCACTTTTATTTCATCTGTTTTGGGAGCAGTTCTTGCACTTCGTGTTACCTGTTTGTTCTTCACTTCTTTTTATATTCTTTTACCTGCACCATTCATTAGTGGAGATAGAACATTCATACATTGCATGTGCATGTTATCAAGATATGCATAGTTATCATGCTTTGTTATATGCCAATCAGGTTATAGGGAGCTGTATATGTTAAAGTTATCCAATCCCATGAGATGGGAGACATTACGTAATTGCGGTGGGTAATTCTCGGAGGACTTATCCACGCACCAATTTGCAGAAATTAGTGGGTGAATTGCAGAGATCATACCAGAGAAAAACACAGAGATTTACGTAAAAACCTGAAAGGGAAAAATCACAGAGAGGGAGAGAATTCCACTATAATTCAGGAAACTTACAATGGTGGGCGCTTGATCTCTAGTGCTAGGGTTTCTTGAATTAATTGATCGACCTCCCTCTCGTAGCAGGGGGTTCTCTATTTATACAGGTGGCTGTCTTTGGATCAGGTTATAAGATTCTCATTTAACTGAACGTTTTATTTTAACTAAATTGCTTATCATGGAGGCGGTTTGGAGCCGAACACCCGGATTTGAATTCATAGAACTCACGTTCGTCTTTGTCTAGAGATCATTGTCCAGCTGTTGATATGATTAATCCGCTTCAGAGCTATAACTGTTAGGTTCAAATGTGAATTTGACCTAAAGATAAGGGTACTTGCAACTGACTCTATCTCTAATCTGTCAACTGTTTGAACTACATGGAGTTTGAATGGGACTGGAACTCTCCTTCAAGGGTTCTGGAGAGGGCTCTGTGTCACGCATCCATCAAAGGATTAGATGGACATGTGTCATAATCTCACGGGGTAGGAAACTGACAACTACAGTAATAAAAAACTATCGCTGGAAACACGTGATGCAACACCACTATTTTTTTTTTTGTACTGCTCAAGAATTCCTTGAGGATTTAACCTGAGTTTCAGGGAGTTTTTTTTTCCTTCTTAGATTTGATAAAAAGGAAGAAGGATGTTTAGAAATTTTTCTACTTCTCTGGATTTGCTCCTTTTTTTGGCTTCTTTTCCTTTTTGAAAAACATATTTTATTATTTATTATTATTATTATTTTGTTTTTTTTTTTGGGGTTGGGGGTGGGGGTTTTGTTGTTGGCATTCCATGGGGTTGGCTGAGATAACTTCTCTACAGCAGTTGGGCCAAAAGAGGTAAATTAAGAGCTTGCTGCATTTCTAATGGGAAAACAGTAATTTTTTGGAGATCATTTACATTTTTCGATAGGAGTACTGTTGGCCACTTATGTAGATTATTCATGTCTCCCTCTGTTTCTTCCCTAATTCCTTCAAAACTAGTCGCTCGAATGGTAGTTTTAGATCATTCCTTCAATTTTGTTATATGCCTATTAAAAGGACTGAGATGGAAATATCAAACAGATTCTAAAATTTTTTGGCGGTTTCTCTAAGTTACTTCTAGTTCTTTTTATTTGCTCCATTGTCCTTTGATCCTTTCCATTTTGTTTCCTCACCTAAATTCTTAAATCTGCTACTGCTGTTGCTGTTATTCCATCTGAGCTTTTGCATGCCCTTGTGCTGAATTTATTTGCAGAAATTCAGTTGGAATGGATTTCTATGAAATGAATCCTCAGATTTTGCAGAAACTATATCTTGCCCCTGTGAATCCTTCCATAACTTCACGTCACATGTTGTCTTCCCTTATTCTCAACTTTCCACCTCTAGGTTCCCTCTTAGGATCAACCACCAAAGCGTTAATTTACTTGCAGCACATTGTACCATTGTTCAACGACTCAGCCGAGTCGGAGACGAGTCGGCCGAGTCGTATCCATCTCGGCCCGCTCCGAGACGAGTCCGAGTCACGAGTCGGTCGACTCAATCAGAGGAGACCGACTCGATCGAGAATCGGAGTTGACTCGGTCGACTCGGCCGATTCACAGCCGAATCGGTTGTGACTCGACCGAGTCGACTCCGATTCTCAGTCGAGTCAGCTCGAAACGTATATTCACCCGTGACGAACGGGTATAAAGAAAAAAAGGAAAATAAAAAAAAGAAACTTACCTCTCTCTCGCTCGCTCAGACCTGGAGATTGCCGCCGCTGCCCAATCGTCGCCGCTCAGATCTGGACTCCGCCGTCGCCCGATCGCCGCCGGCCGCTCCTCCCCAGCCCCAGGTGATGTTCCTCGCTCTCTCTGTCTCTTTCCCTCTCTCTCCCTTTGTTTCTCTCTCCTCCTCCCTCTCTCACCCGCTGTCTATCCCTCTCCCTCCTCTCCATCTCCCGTCTCTCTCTGTCTCTTTCCCCTCCCTCTTTCACCCGCTTTCTCTCTCTCCCTTTCCATCTTCTGTCTCTCTCTCTCTTTCCCCTCCCCCTCCATCTCTCTCCCTATTTCCGATCTCTCCTTCTCACCCTCCGAGGTATAAGAGAAGCAAATGATGATGGTGGTGGTAAAGATGTGAGGTTTTTATCTAGTTCTAATAATGATGATGGTGATGATAATGATGACAATGATGGCGGTGATGGCGGCGACGGTGATGATGACAATAATGAGGGCAACAATAGTGCTGATGAAGGAACTTATAGTATTGAAGACCATATGCAAATGTTAAGTTTAACTTCAGACTAACATTATGGTGCGATATATGTCCATTACTACAGAGCACAACTTGAGAGATATATGAGCACTAGTATCGGTTTATCTACTTATCACAGAGATGATTATGATTGTGCTTCATCGCAATTCAACATGAAAATAACTATATTATCATGTATTTATGAATGTAGCTTATGCAATTTACTATATTGTGCATGTATTTTGATATGCTTCTACCGACGACGCGTGTATTTATGCTTTCGCTTTATGTTTAGTGTGATAGGTGATATGTTTTAGATATGTGATACATGAATGTGGATGTCTACATTTTTTTTTAAGATTTATCGTGATTTTTCAGAATTTTTGAGTTTTCTATGTACCATTTTGCGCGTATCGCCCGAGACCGATCCGAGTCGCAGAGACCGATCCGTCTCAGTGCCTGCCGGCCTGCCGAGTCGGCGACCGAGACCGCGACTGTGAACCATGCATTGTAAGTGTTGACAAGTCACTAAATACACTAACACACTAAGTCATTTTTTATAACCACCAAAATCTACTAACAAGGAGCGGGAGAGAGAATAATTTGCAACTAGGGAATTAAAGGCGCAAAATAAACTAAGAGGTAAACAAAAGGATAATAAATTTAATTCATTTCCAAAACTAAAGTAACACCATCACCTTGTAGTCTTTTGGAATAGAAAATAAACTTGTTCTCATCTTGTTCTAACCAAATAATAACTTGTAAATTGAGGCTTATGTCCAAAACAAAATCTGACCCAAACTACTTTTGATGAGGACATCACACCGTTAAGCAAGCTATATTAGGGAAGGCGTACTACATTTCTTAGTTTTAATTTATTTTAGTTTTTTTTTATTTTAGTTTATTTTGAATTCAGTTGTTTTCTTTTATTTGAAAATTTAGTACCACATCGGTTATGTTTGGAACTTAGTCTTTTTAAAGCTTATAAATAGGTTTTAAGACCTCTCTTATTGGTATTGAATGATTAAAAGTAAAAATTTCAGTTAGATTTGTGTAAGGGGCGTGAAATCCAATCTTGTGCAAGGGTGTGAAGCCCAGGCCTATCCAAATTCGTCTTTTTTCCCTTAAACCCTACTTTCTTCTTTTCTTTGGATTAAAGGTGAGTGCGATCCACCCACATTACATCAATTTGGGTATCAGAGCATTTGGTTCCAATATCTTTCAAAATTTTCATCTTCCTTCTTTCAAAACCTAGATCTATTTTTAAAAGAGATAAAAGAGGAAAAAAAGCCCTAGATAAAAAAAAAACCTTAGGTCTGTCCTAAAAAAGAACTGTTCAAAATTCTCCCAAAATCCCTTTGAAAATTCTCAAAATTTCCAAATTACATTGTTCATCTCCTCCAAAATTCCCCCAAAAACCAAAACCCTAAGCCTAACCCTGTTCAACCGTCGCCACCTTCCCGCCGCTAGCTCCTCTCCCTCGTAGATCCCGACGACCACGCATAGGTCTCCGACGATCACCAGCTCTCCCCTACTTCACTTCATCACTATGTTAACAACCTGACGCAGGAAACAGGAAGACGAACAACGCTTGCTAGATCTTGTTCTAGCGCCCACGAACCCTGAAGAACTTTCAGGTAGAAAAGTACTCGAATTCATGAATACTGTCACTTGAATCCACGAATCAAGATAAGCAACTCGAATCTACGAGCAATTTGGAAGAAGACCCAAAGTCTATTAATCAAGATTCATTTTTAAAGATAAAGAGTAAAAGAGGCCTATTTATAGGCTTACAATAAATCCTATTCTATTTTATAAAAACTAAATTCAAAATAAAGAAAGTGTAAAATCAATTGGAGTCCAAATCAGACCCAAAAATAAAATCCTAATCTAAGTCAAACGCTCTGATACGCAATAGGATTGTCGACAGCTGAAGAGGAAACTGCAAAATCTCACTTTTTTAAAAAAAAACTTGTCGACAGGCCATAGGTCTGAAAATTCCTATCTCTAGGGAAAAGCCTGTCGACAGGCCAAATTAAGTTTGTGAATAGGTTAAGTATTTTTGGCGTGCTGTTTGTCTTGCATTGCCCTTTTGGTCTCCTACATCAGTTCCTCTTTCTTCAAAAGAACTCACCCTCGAGTTCCTATTACTTTGATTTCACCTGATTACATGTGAGGGCACTCTTTTCTTTGTAGATCTTGTAGTTGGCGGAATTGGTCTTATGACAACTCTCATACCATTCTAAGCAAACACATATATTCTCCCTTCCTCGATAGGTAGCATTGATGTCATTGTTGCCACGGCGTTCCCAAAAGAATACGACACTTGTCTATATCAATGACATCACAAGTAACGGAATTTTTGATAGTGTTTACCAATGGAAATATGAACTTGACACAGATCCGTTACCTTGATATGTGAGCCTTGCTTGATCCATCCAATGCGTATGGAAGATGATGTGGCTTTGTCTCTAGTTTCAAGTGATCCACAAGTGCTCTAGAGATGATATTCTCGCAGCTTCCATTGTCAATAATAAGATTGTAGACCTTATCTTTGACCGAACACCTTGAATAGAAAATTTGATATCTCTGTGTGGTGTTGGGGATCTTTTATCTACAAAGCACTTTCTTAATAACACAAGCGACAGGATCACCATGTTCTTCGACGAAATCAGAATCCTCTGGCTCTGTCTCAATTAGCACATCTTCTTCATAGTCTGCTACATTGACGAGCCTTCGTTTCGGGCACTCATTAGACATGTGTCCAGATTCGCCATACCTGTAACACTTGCCAACTCCAGGTTTTGGGTAAGGATTGTCTTTGCTCTTTGCGATTGCGGGGTTTATTTTTGGTGTCGATGTAGAGACTTTGGCCGGTGGTTGTACCTATTGGTTTGACCTATCGTCATGGAGCTCGGCGGACTCGTCGTCTCTTATGTGCTCTTCGATTGATAAGGATGCTGGGAATGTGGAGCTCTGCTTCGTACCTTTTTACTTCATTGCCCTGTTTTGAGCTTCATCGATAGAGAACACGTCCTGAATGGCAATACGTTCCTGGATGGGGTAGTTTAACCCGTGAACGTACTTTGCAGTCGCTGCTCCTCAGTCAGAGATAAATCACATCGTGATGCGAGGCGATAGAACTCCTTATACGTTGGTACATTTCTCGTACCTTACCTGCATTGCTCAAATTGATTGTGGAGGATCTGTTGATAATCGAGTGAAAGGAATCTACCTTGTAAAAGTTGCCTCATGCGTCTCTATGTCATCACATGTTGCTTTCCTTGATGCCTTCGTGAGACTTGCAATTGATGTCACCATGCGGCTGCCTCTCCCTTGAGCTTGTATGTCACAAATTTTTGTTTCTTCATGGGGACTTATATGTCAAAAATTTATCCATCTTGTAGATCCAATCCGAAAAGATTTTGTATCAAGATTTTCGCTGAAAGAGAGGATGTCAACCTTCATACTGTACTCATAAGGATTTGGGTATCCTCCTTCTCTACCATGATTAGGGTAAGGACTCTGGCTTCCTGTTAGGGTTAGGATCCCGCTTCTTTTATTTGGATAGGATTAGTGAATCTCTCATGTCTTCCGTAAGCTAGTCGTCATCTCCAAAGTCATCATACTGATAATTGGGGTTGTAAACTCTTCGTCGGAGAATTCGTCAATTTGAGAATGTCGTAGAGGGCAGTTTGATGTGTAGAATATTGATATGGATAATATGAGGGTGGTTGATTTGCATTTGGTGGATATGAGGGTGGTTGATATGGGAATGACAGTAGTGAGGGTGGTTGAACCGGTGGTGGGTAATTGGAGGTGGTGTTGTGGTGGAGTTGTGGTGGATTGTGGGTGAGGATTATTTGAAGGAGGTGGAGGTGGTGAATGAGAATTACTTAATGAAGGTAGAGGTGGTGGAGGAGGATTGTTCGATAACGTTCACGCTCGCTTCAGTACGCACCATCAGTAAGGTTTCGATCATCGAATTTGAGAGATAACTTCTTGATTTCTTGGACCATAATATCCATGGTCGATTTAAGAGCGCTAAGTCTTCCTTCAACAGTGCCTACTTTCGTGGAGAGAGTGTACTGCTCGTCGTCATCTTCGGCCATTGTCAGAGCGTTTGTCGAAACTCTGATACTACTTGACGCAGGAGCGGGGACGAACGACGCCGATTAGATCTCATTCTAACGCCCCACGAAGCCTGAAGAACTTTCAAGTAGAAAAGTACTCGAATTCACGTTTATTGTCAATCGAATCCACGAGCCAGATAAGCAACTCGAATCCACGAGCAATTTGGAGGAAAACCCAAAGTTTATTAATCAAAATTCGTTTTTAAAAATAAAGAGTACAAAGGTTTATTTATAGGCTTACAATAAATCTTATTCTATTTATGAAAACTAAATTCAAATAAAGAAAATATAAAATCAATTGAGTCTAAATCAGACCCAAAAACAAAATTCTAATCCAAATCAAACACCCTGATGTGCAATAGGGCGATAGCTGAAGGGCCTATCGACAAGTGAAGGAAAAACTGCAAATCTCACTTTTTGTAAAAACCTATCGACAGGCAAGAGGGCTGTCGACAGGTTTAAAATTCTTGTCTCTGGGGAAAAGCTTATCGACAGTCCAACTAAGGATGTCGATATGTCAAATGTTTTTGACCTGCTGTTTGTCTTGCTTTGCTCGTTTGGTCTCCTACATCACAACCTTACCGCATCTCTATCTTAATCTTCTGCCATCTTCGTCGAGATCTCCTCGCCGACAACCTCCTCGCAGATCCCGCCCACCACCGCTGCAACTCCGTCTCCCCACCGATGCAACTCCAACTCCGATCTCATCGAGCCGCCTCGACTTCTTCCTCGACTTCGATTGGTGCCGCATCAGGTCCTAATCGACGGCGACCTCGTCTTCAACAGGTGACGACCCCGACAACAACTTAGCCGATCTTTGTTCCCGCTGTCGCCTCCGCCTTCGTCGTTGCCTCCGCCTTCGTCGCCATCGTCGCTTCCGCCTTTGTCGTTGTCATCGTCGTCCTCTTTCTTGTCACGCCACCGCCATCTGCCCTCGCTACGTTGCCATCCACACGAGATTGAGAGAAATCAGATCTGAATTCTTCGGGATCTCGATCCGACCCAACCTGCTATCAAATCCAAGATCCGACCCGAGCAGACCCGAGCCTCTAGCTTAGACCCGAGCTGATCGAGTTGACTCACTCCTGACTCGGTCTTGACTTAGTCCAAACTCGGATCCGACTCGGCATATTTAGTTGGAAATCTTTTTGAGTCTGTTTCAAGTCCAATTCAAGCTGTTTTTGAGGCGTTGGACTCGCAGAAGACAGAGCTACACAGCCAGCGACAACCAGTTCGCTTTGGATTCAGGTTCGAGATTAATCTTTGAATTTTTTATTTAGTTATTTCTTTCTCTTAATTAAGATAGCTAGTTCCTATATCTCTTGCAAAATAGATCTATTGACTGCTGTCCACAAAAGTGAGATTGTGTAATTTGTCCTTGAGTGAAATTAAAATCGATATTAACTGTGCAACTTAGTTCGATTTGAATCAGTGATCACTTAAGTTAATTTGAAAATTTTTTTGTGTTATGTGTAATTTAATCACACTTCAATATTACATTTTCTTAATCACGTGTTAATTAATAGGGCCTAAAATTGGTATTATTCATTATTAATTGACCTCTGATTTCTCTTGTATTAGCATACATTTCAACCTTAGGATAGTTTGCACTTTGCACCAGCATTTATCATTTGTTTGTATTAAAAAAATTTACCATTTAGGATTTGGTGAAAATTGCTTGCCAACTAGAAGTGGAAATTTTTTTTTCAATAGGAGAGGACTTCTGCGCCCATGGCCTCTAGCATTAAGGATACACTTGACATGATCCTTATTAGAATGAACCAGATGAACCAATTACTGCAAGAATATAGAGATCAGGATGACGCCAACTGCAGAAAATTAGCCACATGACTTGATAGGCTACAAAAAATCAAAGAACCCGAAACTCTTTAGAGAAAAACAAGTCCCGAGCTAGCAATAGGTCACCCTGATGTAGGCAAGCTCAACCCTCCTACACTGAGTACTGACGCCCATACGTTAAGAATGTAAAAGTAGATTCTCTCTCTTTCGATGGACATTTAGACCCTCAAGCTTTTATAGATTGGACATTAGCTATGGACTGCTATTTTTGTTGGTGCGATATGTCAGAGCCTAAAAAAGTCCGATTTGTGATTATGAAACTAACTGGACAAGTCTGCAGTACTGGGAGACCCTTGAAAGAATGATACTATTTCGAAGGGATTATCCTGTTGTGACTTGAGAGAGCACGAAAGAGAATTTAGGCTGAAATTCGTTTCACCTTTCTTCTGGCATCAGTTACTGGACAAATGGAATAAATTAACTTAAAAAACAAGTCGGCTACTAATTATATTGCAAAATCTGATAAATACTTGAATCAGTCAGTGCGATCGAGTTAGAATCTCCTGAACAAATCCTATCTAGGTTTATGTCAGGTCTTAGGGACGAATATGCCGAGAGCTCATAGCTCTAGGCATCAAGTCCTTGAAACATGCTCATCAACTGATTACTGAACTAGATGAGTTTAGAAGTTTTTTTTTTCACCGAACTAATTTTAGGGATAGCTTTAAGATAACAACTGCTAACAAACCTATCTATAACCAATCCTTCCCAACTCAGAGCAAATCAACCTCCAGTTCTTCAAGTGTTAAATCAGCTGGTTTGCCTAGTACAAACCCGACAACTTTTGAGGAGAAAATCGCTAGTGACCAGTGAATATCAACCCTCGCACCTAGTGTTATAGATGTCAAAGTTATGGACATTTGCAAACTAGTGCTCGAGTCAAACTAAAGCACTTTTTGTAGAAGTTCCCATAGAAAAAGTGAAAAAGAGAGATTGTCTAGAAGTCGCTATGGACTAACAAGACTCAGACGTTTCTGCTGAAGGTGTAAAAGAGGAAGATGGTCTAGAAGTCACTGTGCACCAACAGGACGATGACTCGGACACTTCTGTTTAAAATCATGAGTGGCTGCATTAGACTTTAGCATCGATTGACCTAACTTCTAGTTACGACAGCCCATTTAGGAGTAGCTAGGCGCACCTTAGTGAAGCCCGAACAAGACTATTAGAGAAGAACTATAACTTTTCACACGTTCATTAAGATTGGAGATAAGAATTGTAATGTGATTGTGGACAACGAAAGTAATGTCAATGCAGTATCGTCCAAGGCGACTGAAAGGTTTGGATTAAAGCAATACCTTATCCCCACTCGTACAAGATGTCATGGGTTAACTCCATGACCCTAGAAGTAAAGTAACAATGTCTTGTTCTAGTCAACTTTAATCTTTACAAGGACAAGATCTTGTATGATGTGGTTATCATGGATGTGGGTCAGAGTATTCTAAGTAAATCATACTTCGACAAAATGTCACCATCTATGGTCGATCTAACATGTGTCAGTTTTTACATAAGGGTAAGAAGATTAAGTTCTTACTCTTAAGACCTAAGTTTAGACAGTCTAAGCAAACACCTACCGCACTCAAGAAAACTAAAAGAGCTAACTTAATCAGTGTAAAGGTGATCAAAACTGAAGAAAGGAGGCTATTTTTTCTCTTCATTGGCTCTGCTGCTAACTCCATCTCCCTACCACCAATTGCTATCACTTTCATTTTCTCTTGTTGGCCTTGTCTGCTCTGGCCGCACCCCCTTTCTCCTTTACTGTCGGCATCACACCATTTTACGATATCAGACTTTGCATTTGTATTTGCATTCGTATCTCACACACGTGCATTACATGAGAAAATCAGAGACAAAATAATGAAAAATAATGTTGATTATAAAACTTCTACTGATTCACACTGTTGACTGAGAACATTTAATGTTGGTAACTATGTGATGGTCCGCCTGAGACCTAAACGATTTCCTCCGAGAATCATAAAGAAATTGCATGCGCAAAGCGCGAGACCTTTTCAAATCCTCAAAGGGATCAATTCGAATGCTTATATGGTGGACTTCTCACCAGATTTTGGTATTAGTTGCACTTTTAATGTCGAGGATTTGGTTCCATATAGAGGTACTCTTGATTTCCAGTCTAATCCACTCATAGATGAGCCTACCCATGATCTTCCTTCTGAGAGCCCTCCATTACCTCCACTTCCTCCTAATTATCCCATGCGGCAAAAAATATATAGATTCTATTTTGGATGATTAGAGTATCTCTACTACAGATGGAGAATACTACAGATGGAGAAACACGGCGCTATCTGGTTAAGTAAAGAGGAAGACCTAAATCAGGAAATTCTTGGATTACTGAGAAGGATCTTCGACGGTTCACCCCGACCTACTTGAGTATTATCATAGGCGGCAGCAGCTTCCCAGCTCACACTTGACAGGGTCGACTTTTTCTCACCCTGGACGAAATGATGAGAACACCACGCCATTGAGCAAGCTACATTAAAAGAAGACGTATTACTTTTCTTTAGTTCTAGTTTATTTTTAGCTGTTTTGATTTTAGTTTATTTTAATTTAGCTGTTTTCTTTTATTTGAAAATTTAGTACCACATCTGTTATGTTTGGAAACTGGTCTTTTGCAAAACCTATAATAGCCTCAAGACCTCTCTTATTAGTATTGAATGATTAAAATTAATATTTTCGGTTAAAATTCTTGAGATTTGTATAAGAGGTGTGAAGCCCAATCTTGTGCAAGAGGTGCGAAGCCCAACCCTATCCAAATTCCTCTCTCTTTCTCTTAAACCCTAGTTTTCTCTTTCCTTTGGATTGAAGATGACTGTGATCCACCTATATTACATCAACTGTAGTATTAGGGTTACAGATAAGGCTTTCATTCAGAGGATCAGTGCATGTCTTAATGATGTACTGTAGCGAGAAGGTAGCATGTAAGGCACTGTAGCACCATAGTGTGACACTATTGCACAACTTAGACAAGACTTTAATTTACTTGCATCACATTATACGTGTTGGCAAGTCATTAAATATGCTAAGTCATTTTCTATAAACACCAAAATCCACTGACAAAGAGCAGGAGAGAAAATTACTTGCAGCTAGGGAATTAAGGCATGAAATAAACTAAGAGGTAAACAAAAGGCTAAGTAAAATTAGTTCATCTCCAAAAGGAAATTACACCATCACCTTGAAGTCTTTTGAAATAGAAACTAACTTGTTCTCTAACAATTCTAACCTTGTCTAAAGACTTATTTCTTTTTAAAAAAAAAAAAATCTTATTCTAATCAAATAATTAATTACCATTTATAAGATGAGGCTCATGTATGGAGTAAAAAATCTAATCTAAACTACTTTAGCCTTTACTCTTTATAGATCAGGTTTTCATAAAATCTAAATAAATCTAAACTAACTTTTAGTGGATCACTACATGCCTCAACAATGTACTGTGACACTGTAGCATAATAGTGACACTATAGTCATGCACAGTAGCTTAACTGAGACAAGTCTTGATCTGGGCAGCGATCACTTTCTAATTAACTGCAGTATATGATGATATTGATGACAACATTGAACCACCTTTGTCAAAGTAGGAATCCATCTTGAATTAATTTTCATCTCAAAACTTGATGACTTTGAGGAGAAAAAAAGACATAACATGCAGAAGTTGAACACTTGTTCATGGAATATAATCTGAAATTACGAAAGTAATAAAGCATTGCTTTATCTCAATTTGTGGTTTGGTGGCAAATGGAAGTGATCAAACATCTAATGGTGATGAGGGTGAGGTTAGCTGTGGAGATATTGGTGCAGACAATCATGGAGGTGACTTATTTGGTGATGGTTCCTCTGCTGACATGTGAAGGCATATTGCTCGATAGGAATGAGTGGAGAAAGCGGATCCATGTGCCCGATCCGGCGTAATTCTCTTTTGGTTCATGTAGCCTACCCCAAATACTTGGGACAAATGGCTTAGTTGTTTTTAGTTGTTGTTGGTTCCTCTGCTGACAATAAGATTAGAGGTGGCCAATTTGGCATAAGTCGCAACAACAAGAAAGGCGATGAGACAAGTTGTTGTGGTGGCAGCGGCAGCCTGGTAAGAATTGGAGCTAGTTGAGCTGCCTGATAAATGACCACTGTTGGTGGTCATTGGCAGCAATGTGGGGACGGGCCAGGTACTGATATGATCAATTTGTCAAACTCATAGCTATAAGCTGCTCCTCGTGCCGGCAAGTAATTTTTTTTTTAAAAGTTGCCGCTTGTGTTCCTTGAGTTATTTTCTCTCTCTTCAAGTTGACGCCCTTTCTCCTTGTTGTCTTGATCCATGTATCAAGAGAAGCAAGAAGAGCATTGGCTTTCTTAGAGTGTGGATGCAGAAGATCTGCAAAAAGGTTCCATGTCATTCTCCAGTTTGTTGTTCCTTTTCTTCTTCGGATCTTTGTGATATTATTGCATTATTTTGGATTATGGTGATGTTTTCTGAAATCTACTTGTGAAATGAGATTTCCATGCGGTTAGGCTTGAGCTGTATGTGAGTGTGTTGCTGATTTACAAACTCGATCAACCCACTATGACTGAACAAGCTTGGTGTAGTCTTCCTCGAGTTTGGTGAAGATGGAGTTGAAGAAGGTCGAGGGCAATAGGTAAACATTGGAGAAATATGGAAAATTCATGGAAGCGATCATCATGTCCTAGTTAGTTTTTGATACCAAATCACAGATAACAGGAGAGACAATAATCTGCAACTCTCGCCCGAGGACTTTGAATGGGCTTCGGGTCCAAAGGTAAGGGATGAAGGGTCAGATATCACAAGAGTCAGTCTATTCGGTGTGGGCTCAGTCCGGGGCTGATAGGGCCCACACGTAACACGTTAGATGCTACATTCTTTAAATTACTTTACATAATTCACATTTTTCATTAATTTTTTCTTTATTAATTACTTGTGTATCTCCTTTAGAGTTTTCAGAGAGTACGAAGGATTTGCATGAGACGGAAAAAAGAAACAAGAAAGTTTTGCTTTATAAATTCGTTGTGTATCCTTTCAAGTAGCGAGAGTACCAAAAGGATTTGTGTGGGGGGGAAATTTTTGCTTTATATATTAGTTGTGAATCCTTTACATTTGAGGGAGCACCAAGTAGTTGCATGAGAGGAAACAAAAGGCTATAACTAGTACTCAAACCTAAACACCTCTAATAAGTCATCTCCACACTTGCGCAATGTGTTTCTGCCTCAGTTCATGAAAGTAGGAGTGCTTGTGCACTATCTACTACTTCTGTTGCTCTCACACAATCGCTATGACAATTACTTTACACAACCGAAATATACTATGTAATATTTGCAATTTTTCTGTTTGGAAAATTTAATTAAATTTACATAAATTGAAAGATATTACGTAAATACTTTAAACTTCCCATAGCTTTTGAAATATATTTTTTCCCCCCAAATTCAGTGTGGGTGTCCATCCAGGCTTGGTGCAATGTATGTCCGCCCCTTTCTGCATCACCTTCTACATTATGTTGTAGTTAGGACTGTAAATGGTACCTGTAAACCCGAAAACCCGTCCGATTTTTTACTAACGGATCGGGTTTGGATCTAAAAACTAGACCCGAAATGCTTATCGGGTCGGGTTTGGATATTACTATTTCAAACCCGAAACCGATAACAAACCCGAAAAGAGAGTAAATGCTATAAATGGTACTTATCATCATACATTTCTCCATATTTAAATTAGTAAAATTATAAAAATGAGAACTTGTTCATATTATTATAAAGTAAAGTGTATAAACTTTCATTTTGCATCTAATAAAATTGAAATACAACTTTAAAAAATAACTCTCATTGAAACTTTAATACACCTATTTAAAATCCGAATCCGACCCGAACCCGATAAGAAAGAAGAGATTCCGACCCGAACCCGAGTCCGAACCCGAATTACTTATCGGGTTCGGGTTCGGATATGGCATGGATCCGACCCGAACCCGACCCGTTTACACCCCTAGTTGTAGTCACACAATCACTGCAACAATTATTTTGCACAATCAAAAAGATGTTATGTAATATTTGCATTTATTTCCTTTTCTTTTAAGGGAAGTCATTCTATTGTACCCCCCCCCCCCCCCCCCCCCAAAAAAATAAATAAATAAATAAATAAATAAATAAATAAATAAATAAATAATAAATAGACATAATAATATAAATAATATAAATAAATAAATAAATCACACACCAAAAAAAAGGCATGCTGCTCGCTCTATTGTTTGCGCCTTATTTATCGTATTTCCTCTATTAATTTCAACAGCCTGTGCATGCTTGTTACAATAGCATTTGAGAACTGTTGCAGTAACATTTGAGAACATACAAGATGTGTTCATTTGATCTTATTTAGCCTTGTTGTCCAGGAATCGAATCTCATTTTCCTATTCACTCGATGACTTATGTAAGTAACTTGTGCTAACTGATTATGTGATTACCATGCAGTGTGCTCCCGGGTGACGACTGGTTTATTGACATTGCTCAAGAAACTATAAGCAGAATAAGCGGTAAAGTTAGAGTAGGCAATGGAGAGAGAGAAGTCCACAGCCCAACTGCCTCTGTATCGGCATTGTCTATGTCATCAGTTAGATCTCATGGGAGTTCCTAAGTGTGCAGTTTCTCTTGTAAACAGGTCATTTGTATAATTGGCAATAATTTTTTTGTTCATTCCCTTTTCGTGTGTTGCATGTAGACATTGTTGTAGGTCTTGGTCAGTCTTTGTTTAGCGAATTCTTGGAATTATTATTCTTGGGAGGTTGAGTCTGTAAATGATTGCTTGTAACCAGTCCAAACTCTCATGTACCATTCTTTCAACCTATAACTATGGCCTTCAGATTCCATTGTTTTCGTTTGGTAATATAAAGAGTGCCTCTTGGTCATCATCTGAGGCTGGCAAAACAAGGTGAAATATTCAGGATAATGTATACATTACTTTCATAAATTTTTTTTGCCACATATATTTCACTTTTGTGCAGGTCGTGAAGTTTTTGTTGTCACTGTTAGTGTTACCCCCCTTGTTGACAATAATCCAACCCCTAGGTTGTGATTGCCTGCGGAACTTTCGCTTGTTGCTGGCTGTGCTCTTGATGTTCATGTGTAAAAATTTATATCATGTGGTCAAAGAAAGCTCTTGGGTTTTTTCCTGCCACTGTTACTTGGACACTTGGCACAGGTGTCCAGTATCAAAGATTTGCTGATACGGCTGGTGCTTGTTTCCGTGCATCAAGTATTCACAGCACGACCTTGTAGAAACTTGACCTGGGGACATGCCTACATGTGCGTGTAGATATGTTGTGTGAGTGTGAGTTGATTTTTTCGTTTCTTTCAGCGTGGGTGGGTGAGTGTTGGGGGGGTGGGGTGGGGGGGGGGGGGGGGGGGGGGGTGGTGGTGGGGTGGGTTATGGTTGTTGAACTCAACGAGTTTATCTATAATTCAGCAAACAAATTTAGACCTTTACCTGATTCAACCTAGCCTTGAAATCTTTCATATAAAATTCTGGGTTGCATTGGGATGGGAATATCACCACAACTTTATAGCTTGAAGTCTCATTGGAGTCTGGAAGCTTCCTCACATGTTTCATGTGCGTGGCACGTTGAAAAACTTAAAACTTGAAGTGTCTGGGTATCACAGGTTCTTACTGATCTTATTGTATAATGTAGTGGTCAGTTTCTGATCCCGCTTAGATTACGACACGTGTCTATCTAATCTCTAGGTGGATGCGCTACACGTAGCTCTCTCCAGAATGTTGAAGGAGAATTTTAGCCTTATTCAAACTTGATGCAGTTCAAACAGTTGGAAAATTAAGAGATAAAGTCGGTTGTAAGTACCCTTATTTTCAGGCTAACTTCACATTTAAGCCAACTGTTACAGATCTGAGGCGGATTAATCATATCAATAACTGGAAGATGATTTCTAGATAAAGACGACGTGAGTTCTATCAATTTGAATCCGAATGTTTGACTCCAAACCGCTTCCTTGATAAGCAGTTAACTTAGGAAAAGATGTCAGTTAGATGAGAATCATTTAACCATATCCAAAGACAAGCAACTTGTATAAATAAAAAAAAACCCTCCTACGAGTGGAGGACGATTAATTAACCCCAAAAACTCTAGCACTAGAGATCAAGCGGCTATCATTATAAGTTTTCTGAATTATAGCGAAATTTTCTTTCTCCCTCCGTGGTTTTTTTCTTTTCGGGTTTTCGTGTAAATCTGTGTTTTTCTCTGATTTGATCTCTGCAATTCACCCTTAATCTCTGCAAATTAGTGCGTGAATAACTCCTCCGGGAATTACCCACAGCATAAGGCATGGGGATGAGATGATCTGCTGCAAAGTAAACTGAAATGGTTAACTTGTGACCCATATAGTATTGAAGAACATAATGTAATTTAGAGGACACATGCCTTTGGAAGACATAGCTTTCTAGTCCTAGTTTCAGTTGCATTTGTGAAACATCTTTATTTTCTTTGTAAATTTTATTGCTGATATTAACTAGTTGACTTTCTTCTGACTGATATTTTTGTCGTTCTAAGAGATTAGATCTCAAAAAAAAAAAATGGAACTGTTTTGTTCTTTAGTTTTCCAACCTCCTCCTTAGTCTTAAATAAGATAGATGAATGAGAAGTATACACGAGGCTTTGGAGCAGTTTGGTTTTTTTATCCTTTTTAATAAGTTCCTCATTCAACCAAAACTATTTGTTTATCCATGATTATCATCAGAAGAATAAAGAAAAGGTAGACATGGTATAGGCACAAAAATTTTATTATTGTTTAGCTTTAGGACTCTTGGTTATATTTCATTGGTGCCAAAAAGGCATAACAGAATTAGCTATAATTATGGATCATCTGGTGACCACTGGTCTATTGGACTTAGGTTAGGAAGGACTATCACTGAATACATGTTCTTTTCCTTTCACATGACAAATGAAGTACATTGAAATATTTTTAGATAATGCATAAATTTTTCTAGTGGGTAAATGAATTGAAGAACATGTACACTACATTTGTAGAATGCTCGATAGACAAATGTCTGAGACAATCTACCTATAGTGAAGAATCAAGGTAATGTCGTATGCGCAAAGTGCCTACATGTTTAAAAAAGTAAATCTGCTTCCATATTTTATGTCTTGTTTGTTTATCTTCCCTAACATTCTATCTTCTCATCTCCTCTCTATTGAGATATTTTTAATTGACATCTGTTGAATGCTCGTCTACTCTTGAACCATGTCAAGTATGATATTCAATTCAAGTTTCAAGGTTTAACAACACCAGCGATTGTGTTCTAGAGTCAGCTGTAGGTGTTCCTAAATTTTGTATTACCATCGTGTTCATGATATATATTCTGTTAACAATTTATTCCTAATACTCCTTTCTCTCGCAATCTCATTGGAATGTCATCACCCAACTGAATTCTAACTCTATTTTGATAAAGATCATCTCAATCATTCATTCTGCAAAAATAATAAGTTGTAGTCTTGTAATCTACAGCATGTCAAACTTCCAGAGGTATTGGAATGTTAAATCATTATTGTTCTTAATGGTACATTATCATAAAGTTGACTTAAGCTTTTGCTATTGCTGTTTGTGTTATGATGTAAAGCTGTGGCTTGCCTATTCCTTTTGGCTTAGATATAAACTTGTTTATTTTATGTAGACAATCCTCTTCTGCTTCCTTCAGAGCCAAGGAGACTGTAAATTGGCTTCTGGGTTCAGAAGAAAGTAAATTATTAATGCCTGAATGCAATTAGCTTTGAGAATCTATTGTTATGTCTGACAGACATCAGGCATTAACATTAATCAACTATATTGTGCCAATATGGCACATAAATGTGTCTTGAGATGCTTGAAAGGAGAATGGAAGGTCTGGTTGTAATAAAGAAAACTGTACTACAAGTCTACAAGTGGTGGTTTTGTTTTATCCTCAGAAAACAGAGACGTTGAACAGATGCAGAATTAGGTGATTGCTGTCAACAGCATTTGGCTGTAATTTCTCTTCAAATGTACGTAATGGAAAGGGAAGCTGGTTAGAATCGTGCTTACTTATGTTTCTGTGTGACTTAAAAGAGCTAATACATTCAAGATCTGCTTGTAAATGTCATTCTAAGTAGTTGAGGTTATGTTTTTTGGCATCCTACTTGTACATTGTTAAGTGTACCAGACTGCACCATTATTTATTTTTATCATTTTGTGTATTACTTTTTGTTAATTTACCAGTATGTGTAGATCTTAATTTATTTTACCCAGTGTTTTCCATACACTTCAAATTTTAGTGTACTTAATGTCAGAGTGAATGTTCTAGGCACTTGGACACTTTAGAATACTCCAGCACTGATCCACTGCAATGTTGGACTTTTATATGAAAATTTTCAAGTTTATATTGGATTGAATGTAAGTGTATATTTATGTGAGGTATGGATCGGTTGGTTGAGTGGGAATTATAGCTATAGACACGTGCACGTTCACACACACACACACACAACAGACATGCATAGACGTACATATACATACATACATCTATGTATGTATGTACATATGTATGTAGAAACATAGAGATATACAGATACAAAACACACAGACACAAAAACACATGTATGTTAATATCTACATGCACATGTTGGCATGTACCCATGATAAGTTTGTGGTCATGAGATATTGAGATGTATCAGACAGTTCAAGATGCCTGGACTTGAAATCCTTATCACATGTCCACCTAAAATTGATCTTCCCGTTCCTGCTTCTCTGGAAGACTAGTGGTGGATATACATTGAAATTTCTTTAGTATGCAATGACAACAGAGAATGTGCTGCTTCTCTGGAAGACTAGTGGTGGATATACACTGAAGTTGCTTTAGTATGCAATGACAACAGAGAATGTGCTCAATATCTTTTGCTGGTTTGGGCATTTAGCTTATCAAATATTAAACCATGCCTTTTTTTTTTAAAATCTGGCTACTTCGTGGAATCATTGTTGAGACAGTAAGACTGCTCGGAAAGGGAAAAGTCTATATTTCTTTAATTTCCTATTAATGCAGTCTAAGACTTTCCAAATAACAATGCGAGTACTGGTGAGGCTATCTGTTTAGAATTATCAGATGTTCTTCAAAACATGATTCTTCTTCTTTTTCTTTTTCTTTTTCTTCTTCTTCTTCTTCTTCTTTTGTACTAAAGCTGTTTCAGTCAATTCTATGCAGTTTTTGTGGATTATGACACATGTTATTGTAGAAAAAAAATGTTTCTGTAATGTATTCTGACCTTTTCTATAAATTGTATGTAGCTTAATCTTTTTTTTTTTGGGGGCAAATTTGCAGAACATATTGAACCAAAGTTTGTTTCTGATTGCGGACAATTATCAAGAACTAGAGGCACTGAATATTACGAGGTATGCATATACAATATGAATTTTCTATTTATTAGTATTCAACTTACATCTGTTGGTGTATGTTGTATTTGAGTGAGATGCTTGTTTTTGACTTCTACAGCTAAAATTGGTGAGCAATCGCACCTTTTACTTTATTGAGCAAGAAGTAACCATAGTTTCCATTTCTTTCTTTCTTGTTTGATTTTTTTATCATTCTTGTGATGAATATATTAATTTCTTTCTATGTATGACTGCCGAATGGTTGGATAGATAGGTGACTGAAATATTCTGACTCAAATGTTTGTTCTACTGTTTATCCATTTTATGCTTTTAGTTATTGAATTTAATTTGGTTGATAAGCATTTATAATTTCTGTTATTGAGTGCTGAAGTAAATGAAAAAAATGTATGTATTTTTTCTATATTTTTTTACTTTTTTTGAGGGAAGTAATTTTTTTTACAAGAATAAATAAATGAAAAACCACGCATAACAAATTGAGGTAGAAATCAACAACATATGCTGTCCCAAATATATATTCTAAGTGAAGGTTTGAATGGTATGGGTAATATGACATTGCACCTTGAGTGTCAGTACACTTACAAAGCTCAGGATTTAGTTTAATATGTGGATGCCAGATCACAAAATGTACTTTTTTAACAGTGAAATGTGTTTTTGGTGCTGGACGCTATATGTTACAAACAGAATAATATCACAAAGGCATTTGTTTATATTTGTCATATCTAACAGATCTCGACTGTCGAATTGAATGGTGATACCTGAAAAGCTTACAAGGATGATATATATTTTTCTTTCTTATCGCTTGAACTTTGAGATTTATTTATCTGAACTTGCAATTTCTTTCTGCATCACTATTTAACTAGAGAAATACAGTCCAAAACACTGCTTTATTCTCTCATATTTAATGTCCTTAGGTGTATCAAGTTACTAAATGTTGGGCTACTGCAGATGCTTCTCAGATGTGACTCCCTCCAAAGTTTAAACCTTTATGCTCTTTTGAGGTAGGTATTTGTGCCTTATGGTTTTTCAGTTAACATAAGGCACTTGCAATGATGTGACTGCTTCTTGTATTTTGGGAATAAGTAGGTTGACAACAACATTCATCATTTATAAATATTGACTCTTTTTTTGCAGTTTCACAGCTAAAGCTTATGAAAATATTTGCATGTTTAGCACATCCTAGATTTCTAGACCTTTGTGGTGCCCAGGTATTCATAACCTTTCACTGCCTTCCATCTTTCACAAATTTGAAATCTTTCTTGCTTTTAAAGAAGCTAATCTGACTCTCAAAATCTTTCTGATCGCGGCCTATCCTGTATAGCCAAATGCAAGTATTGGTATCATTAAATTTGACATGGTAACTCAAGGACCAGAGCACTTCCATTATTTTCTTAAAGTGATGTCGGTATCATACTTTTTTTAACATAGAAATGTGTTTTTGGTCCTGGATGCTATATGTTACAAACAGAATAATATCACGAAGGCATTTGTTTATATTTTGTCACATCCAACAGATATCGACTGTAGAATTGAATGGTGATACTTGAAAAGCTTAGAAGGATGATATATATTTTTCTCTCTTATTTCGCTCGAAATTTGAGATTTATTTATCTGAAAATGCATTTCTTTCTTCTTCACTATGTAACTAGAGCAATTACAGTCCAAAACACTGCTTTATTCTCTCATTTTTTAATGTCCTTAGGTGTATCAAGTTAACAGATGTTGGGCAACGGCAGATACTTCTCAGATGTGACTCCCTCCGAAGTTTAAACCTTTATGCTCTTTCGAGGTGCGTATTTGTGCCTTATGGTTTTTCAGTTAACTATAAGGCACTTGCAATGATGTGATTGCTCATGTGTTTTGGGAATAAGTAGGTTGACAACAACAATCATCATTTATGAATATTGACTCTTTTCTTGCAGTTTCACAGCTAAAGCTTTTGAAAATATTGCATGTTTAGCACTCTGAGATTTCTACACCTTTGTGGTGCCCCGGTATTTATAACCTGTCACTGCCTTCCACATTTCACAAGTTTGAAATCTTTCTGGCTTTTAAAGTAGCTGATCTGACTCTCAAAATCTTTCTGAACATGGCCTATCCTGTATAGCCAAATGCAAGAATTTGGTATCATTAAATTTGACATGGTAACTCAAGGACCAGATCACTTTCATTATTTTCTCAAACGGAGTAATTGTAAATGCAATCTTCTCAGACCAAGCATATGACAGGTGTGTACGCGTTCCTGACATGGGAGTGCGCGGCAATTGCTCCCAGTTGCAGGTCCCTTGAATTTCTCTGGTATATACTGGGTAAATACATTGAAACAGGGAATTGTTTATATATTCATTTATATAACATTAGCTTGTTAAATTAACCTGCAGTTTTGTTTGGAATTGTGCGGGGAACTGATACTAGTTTGGAGTCTCAAAATTCTGCTCAAACACACTGAGGTGTATTGGATTATGGTCGAACTAACATTTCTGCTAACTATGCTAAGATCAAAAGTTCTAAATTGCATGATTCATCTTAAGTTTTTTTAGAGAAGGAGCCGTCAGGATTTGCTTCAATTATTTCCACATCAGAAGTGCTAAAGTGCACAGCTAATGCTTAGCTACAGAGTTCAGCATCAGGTGTGTCTTCAATGTTACACCTGTTATTTATCGATTTATTTTTGATAAAACATGTTTTCATATAAGAGGGCAATGGATTCTAGTTATTTTTATGGGCATAACATATCTATGCAACTTGTTCTTTAGCTCATGCATTTACGTAACTGGTAGTTTGAGGAAAATGCAGCCGTTAAATATATTGAAAGTCTTTGTGGTAGAACTGGAAATGTAATACATAACCCTTGATATAGCACGTGCTTAGGGTTCAAACTTCTATTAGAATATTTGTTACTTTGTCATTAGCTATTAATGAGCTCGGAGGTTTAATCTTCTATTAGTATATTTTTTGACTTTGTCATTAGCTAGTTAATGAGCTTAGGGTTTGAACTTCTATTGATTTTTTGTATGAGCCTTGCATTTTACCAATGGGGTGTGAGATATCCTGCAGTAACTGAGCTGAAATTATTAAATGACTTCATTAAGTACAAAAGTCATCCAAAAGATTTAAAATTATGCTGACATCTGCAACATCTGTATACAAAAAGAGTTACTGTAATTAGCTTGCTGAGGCTATAAGTATCATTTCTTCCAGAAGGTCAAAGAAAGTAAAAAAACGATTCAGTTTTGGTACACGGAAATTAGATGCTAAGTATATAATCAGCTGTGATTTTTTTTCCTTAAATAAATAATGTTGATATAACTTCCACCTTCTCCCCTAAACAAGGGAGAATACACTTGTCAGCTTTCTGGGAGGATTCCATGAACCTGTGACCACCCTTTTATTGCATGTCGGTCCCTTTACCAACTCTCCAAGTTCCTCTTTGATAGAGAGATGCTCCAAGTGACTGTATGCTAATGAAGAAAACTGCATGTGATGTGAGTCACATTTGTTATTGCCCTTCCCGATCTTGTTTCCCCTTCTCGAGAGAGGATGCAACATATTATGAAATAATGGAGAAAGTTATATAGGGAAAAAAAAAAAAAAATAGGGACTTAATTTTAACAAATTTATTTTGTAGACAGAAATACGCTCTCCCCTTTCTCTTTTTCCATTTGAGAAATACAGACGAACATAGTGCATCTATTTTTTTTTTTTTTTTTGAAGTTCTCTTTTGCTTTTTCACTAGATTTAGAGTAGTCTTTTGGAGAAATCTTGTCAAAGAAAGCCATCCCAGAAAGGTATCGAGAGCTAAGACACTTGGTTGATCCTCGTATTTATGCTAGATTATAAGAGAGGAGACACATCTTTCATTGCATCTCAATCGTCGAAATGTTGCAGAGAGAGATCATGTGATTATGGTTTTGCAGTGTACATATGTATGAAATTGCCAGTCCCAGTTAGGCCTATCAACCGGTCGGGCTCGGGGCGGGTACGGATGGTATCAGACTTGGACCTGTTTACTCAAGAGGGTACTATACCCGCCCCGTTTACCTTCGGGTCCAGAAGGTGGGTTCCCATACCCGAACCCGCTGTACCCGCGGGTCCAGACCCGCTTACCATACCCGAAATACTTCAGTTAATAAAAAAAATCAGATGTCTCCTAAATAGAGATGTTGGCATGATTTTCACAATATGAACCTCAAAATAGCAATAGTTGAAGAACACAAACTCTAATTTTCAAATGAAGGGGAATACCAAATAGAAAGATCTGTTCTAAAATTGATAATATAGCATCTGGATTTTCAATTCTCAAAGTAGATATTTATATTTAGGTGTTGAAATAGGTAAATGGGTAATCGTGTCTGCTTTAAGTAAAATCAGACCCGACTCCTTTACTAAACATGTATACAGGTTAACGGATATATGGATAAGGGCCCAGAACAACCTTTTCCATACCCGTCTAATCGGGTCGGGTTCGGGTCCAAACCCGACCCATTGACAGGCCTATTCCCAGTTCCAAGCCCAGATGAAAATGTTGAGGTTTGATGTTAGATTCTTAGCTTGAGAGATTGAAATGATCGTAGTTCTCTGTAAAGTGAAAGTTGAATTCACAAGGTAAATAATATCTAATACCTTCCTCTCCTCTTCTTCCCCTAAAACAAAACCCTAGAAAATTCAGATTTCTAGGGGAGGAGGAGATCGTCGTGGGTCACCTCAACCGACCCGCCCTCCTCCTTCCCCCTAACCCACCCCCGCCAGATTCAAAGTAGCCTTCTCTTCCTTTCCTTCTCTTTTCTTTTCTCTTCTTTGGTGTGATCGGAGCTTGCGGTCACGCAATGATATACCGGTGGTTGGCGATGGGTTTGATCAGCGATGGGTTTGGCCACACGATGAAATTTTCGTGGTCTCTCTCTCTCTCTCTCTCTCGATCTGGTCTCTCTTTTCTCTCTCTTTCTCTCTCTCAATCTGGTTTCTCTACCGGTGGCTCCTCTCCCTACTTCCGGCGGTCGCATCCCCCCCTCTATCTCTCTTTCGCCCCTTCCAGATTTGGCCGTCTGACGGCTTCTCCCTCTCTCATGCTTTCCTCTCCTTTCCCTCTTCCGTTGGCCTTTCTACTTCTCTCTCTTTCTCCAGATCCGGTAGGCCCCTCTCTCCTCAACTTTCAAATCTGGTCGACCAGTGACTTCTCCCCCTCTCCTCCTTCCCTCTCCTTCCCCTCTCCTGTAGGCATCTTTTCCTTTCTCTCTCTAGATCTGACATGTCATCTCTCTCTCCTGGCGGCAACGCCTCCCCTTCTTCGGCGACGCTTCTCCCTTCCCTTTTGTCTCTCTCCCCTCTACTACTCCCCCTTTCCTCTTTCTCTCTCTGCACCCTTCCCCTTTCTCTCACTTCCCTCTCTCTACTCTCCCTCTCCTCTCTCTCTGTGTTCTGTTCTTCTTCAGAGCCAGTTTATTCTTGCCAATCCATTTGTTCTTCAATTTGAGAGCCATTACAAGCCAATGCATTTTATTTTTGATAGTTTTTGCTTAGCAAAAACTGCAAGTTGCACTTGAGGACAAGGATGTTGGTGCTGTTGTTTTTATTGTGCTCCTGATCATGGGAGGTGCTAGACATAGGAGAATAAGACTCTTTGTGATGTGTTGATGGTGATTGTGGTTGCTTCTATTGAGGTGAACACAAAGAGATGCCTAATATTTGTGAGCGTATTTCAGTTGGGGTTCTTTTCTATATGAGCACAGTGTCTACACTTGTTCTGGAGTATTTGCTATGAAGGAGAGTGGGCATAGTGGAAGAACAATCGCTTATGCTGGTGTGGCTCGGTTTTCATAATGAATGTTCCATCTTAGTTCATGGACCAGCTTCCCCTTGATTGTGTCACCGGAAAGCTGATGGATGAAGGTTTGGGTGCCACTGTGAGCGACCGTGCATGTTCGGCAAAGCTATTGATGGGTTTGTTACCATCGTACGATATTGGTGGAGTTATTGATGAGATTGTATCGTATATCTTTGTTGTAGTTTGTTGTTTTTGGTAATCTTGCCATCCCTCACCCCATCCTCTCTCTCTCTCTCTCTCTCTCTCTCTCTGTGTGGTCCCCTCTTCTCTTGTAACATTTTTTTTATTACTTTAATAACATATTATGGGAGCTAAAGCCCCATTTTACCTCAAAAAAAGGTAAATAATATGTAGCTGAAAAGGAGATTCTGTTGTTGATATTACGGTAATTGATAAATCATAAATGGTAAGTCATGGTAAGTAACATCTTGTCCGAACACGTACGGTCGCTCACATATATATATATAACATCTTGTGTGTGTGTGTATAGACAAGAAAACGTGAGCCGAGAGAGAAAAAAATCTAAAAGCCCCCCGGCTATTCCCCATTGAAGTCATCAGTGTGTGAGATTTGACATAATTCTCAGAGCGTGGATACCGGTGAATTTTGATTCAACTGGGGCTGTTTGGTTGCAAGGAAGTGGACGGAAGTAAGGAAATAGGGAAGTATAATTGCTCACTTCCTATCTATCCAAACACCGGAAAAGGAAAATAATAAACCCCTTTTCCTTTTCTCTTTTCTCTTTTACACAATCATTTCCTCACTTCCAGAGTGTTACAGTTAATTTTGTGGTCATGTAAATCTTATTTGTAATAAGTTATAGCACAAAATAGTTAATTTTTTGATCATGTAAATCTCACTTGCATTCTAATTATAGTCCATTTTTTTCTTAATTAATTTTTATTTTAATATTATTTTACAGTCAACTTTGTGGTCAACTTTTTCACTTCCACTTTTACATTACAATCCAAACACCGGAAAATACAAAATATTTTCCAAACCATACTTCCCAACAACATCCAAACACCGGAAAACTTGCTAACAAATTCCCAAGTTCCAAAGGAAATTATTACCACTTCCTCAATTCCTCACTTCCTCATTTCCACCCTTAACCAAACAAGCCTATCACAAGGATCACAGATCAAGTGGTCATGATTAAAGGACGTAAACTCTGCGTTGTCTAGGCCAAAGCTATACTTGGAGGGCAAAATTTTGCAGGTCTGGATGCAGAGGATACATTTGATTGCCAGTGTACCGCAATGGTAAAGCCTCTTGCCATCAGCCAAGAGGTTGATCACAATAGGTTCGAAGTGTGAATTTGACTAAACCCTAGAATACAGCCTTCTCTCAAAACGGAAAATAGAGGTGCTGGTCCATGCACAAGATTCAAAAGGGAAAAGATTAAGTAAAATCTTGATGTAGAAGTTAACATGAATAAAATAGAATGTAAACATGAATGGAATATGAAACTATAAAGATAATATATACATAGAAAAGGAGAACCTCTTTTTCTAGAAAGCTTAGGCATTCTCTTTGTAATCCCCAGAGCACGAATCCATCTTTCCAGGGACAAAGGATCTCCTGCTCTCCCTTTCTCCTACATACCTAACATTAACTTTATTCTTCCTTTAGTTTCATGCTTTCGGTAGTTTTTTTTTTTCTTTTTCTTTTTCCTTTTCTGAGAAGAGAGACACTTTAGTATACTTTAGAAGGAAAAGGAATTTACAATTTGTCTCTATGTCCCTTGCTTTCTTTGCTATCACATTATTCTAGTCAAAGATCTTACACACAGCTTCAGATGGAGAGTCCAAGGGCATCACTTCAAGCATGGTCTATTATGTTTCAACCATCTCCCTTGTGTGGTGATTGTCCACAACACAGTCAAAGATCCTACATAGAGCTTCAGATAGAGAATCCAAGGGCTTCACTTCAAGCACAATCTATTTTGTTTCAACCATTTTACTAAGTACAAAAGTCATCCAAAAGATTTAAAATTATGATGACCAAAAGAGATACTGTAATTGGCTTGCAGAGGCTATAATAAGTATCATTTCTTCCAGAAGGTTGAAGAAAGTAAAAAAAAACAAAGGGATTCAGTTTTGGTACACGGAAAGTAAAAAAAGTGGAAAAAGGTTGAAGAACACACCTTATTTATTTATTTATTATTGTGAGAAGATTTTTGGAGCATGTCGGCTGAGGTGAAGTCTTTTGAGCTCAATTCGTGAGCATGTCTTCTACTATGATGTTTAACGATTCGAATTTCCAAAATAAAGATAATACAGTGTTCATTTGTAAATCAGAGCCACACTTCATGCATGTTGAATGCCACGTAGCAGCAAGGTTGTGCGACTCACGGTGCACCTGAATGCTCACCAGTTTTCAGATGTTTCAGGCTTCACAGTTGCTGCAAAGACCGACAAAGCAAAGCTCGACCGGGAAATGGAAGAAACAGGAAGAAAGAAAAAGATCAGAGAGACTTACACGGAACAAACGAAGTTAGATTGAATTAGCCAGGGCGAAGGTAGACAAGAGAAGGAGAGAGTTCCTTCGTCTCAGAGAGATGACAATTGCTGCGACCGTATTATGCAGCAGCAGGTGTCATCTCTCCTGCGACGAAGGATCCAGCTCCTTCAGAAACTTATTCATCTCCAAACTCATTTTTCTCTCTTGTAACTTGTCACACTAAGCATTGCCTCCGTCTTCAGTACTTATACAGTAGTTGGAACGAGACTCATTCTCCATCTCTCATCTCCTCTCCTTTCGCATTCAGTTGACCATACGACCAGAGAATCCTCACGCATGTAATATTCTGTTGAACTTGAAATATTATGGAAATCAACTCTGAATACAGTGTTGACTGGGCTTGACTTGCTCAACTCCTCTTGGTCTTTTCGGATCAACCCAGAGTGGGAGAGGCCCTCAATTCAAAGTATCGAATCTTAAATAGATTTTTAAGATTATCGAATGGGATCCCATTTGATTATGGACACTAGAGCCTAGTTTTCTTTGGTCCATTCTGTCTGTCAATTCTCGGTGTGGTCTTTCTTTGTTGAGTCAATGATTTGCTTTATAGCAAGTGGCTGTAAGGGGCTGTTTGTTTCGCCATAAAAAGTGTAAACGTCCGTAATTCATAAATAATTGATAACTCAATTATAATTACGACGTTTGTTTGAACCGTAATTCGTAAAAGACTTACGCAACTCAACCATCACTCACGTGCAACCTAATTACCACTCACTTACAGCTCAGTTACAGTTAATTTTGTGGTCATGCAAATTTGTATTATTTTTTATGTTAATATTAAAATTTTTAATATTTAACATTTTTAATATTTATTTACAATATTAAAACTTTTTAAATCACCAAATAGTTAATTTTGTAGTTAACTTTTCACTTACGACTTACACATTACGACAATCAAACACTGTAAAATACAATACACTTTTCCACTTACAACTTTATATTACCAACCAAACATCGTAAAACTTACATGCATGTAACTCATTTATAACTGTAAAAGATTTTACCAATTACAACTTACAAATTACGGCCAATTACGACAACCAAACAGACCCTAAGTATCTGATGAACCATTCAAACAAGTATTTTATTTGTGAGTTTTTAGATTAGCTGGCAATGATCCCTTTCCACCACCCATTTTGCAAGGTAACCAAGCAGCACCAGCCTGAAAGTAGCTAATGTTGAAAATGATCTGGCGACTATAACCCCTTGTTTGAAATGGACTTGTTTTGTTTAGGGCAATTTTTCAAAAAAAAAACTCATTTTTAATAAATAATTCTAAAAATCGATTCCTCTCAAAAGTTATTTCAAAACCAACTTTTGACACGTCATGCTGGCGCGGCAGTGTGGCGTCTGTGCTGGCGGGGGTTGGTTTTTTCTACGTCTCAGATTGGCAATCCTGGATACTTTTGTGTTTAGTGTACTCAAATCAATAATGTGCAAATCATGGTACATGGTTTATAGATCACTGTTCTGATTAGATTACTTCATTGTGGATTTTCTTCCTACTCTTTTCTCCCTTGACGCAATGCTTATGCGCTTGCATATAATAACAGAAGGAAACTAAAATGTTACAAAGAGCTTCACAGTCCGAAATGGGGGTGTCAGGGTGTGTTTAGATTCATGAAAGTGAGAGGAAAATGGGAAGTGTGAAAACTCATTTTCCACTTACTTGTTTTTTTTGAACCGGGAATAAGAAATGGGAAAATCTCTTTTCCTCTTTGCCTTTTCCCTTTTACACATATCTTTTACACTACAATTTTCTCACTTCCAGAGTGCTACAGTTAATTTTGTAGTCATGTAAATCTCACTTGTAATAAGTTATAACTTAATGCATTAAGTTTTAATGTCCTGTAAATTTTACTTGTAATCCAATTACAATCAAAAAACGTTATTTCCACCAGCGGACTGATGTGGTGGTGGGAAGGAATGTCCATGACCATAACCGCACTCCCTGCCTCGGTCACGTCCACGACCACGGAAAGAAGATGGAGCCGAATGGTAGCTTGAAGTGCGGGAGGCAGTATGAATCGCAGGAGAAGGGGAGATGAGGCTTGTGGACGCAGATAAAGTGATAGCACGCCCACGATAAATCTCCTTGCTAAGCATGTGGCCGATGAGTTCTTCTGACAGTCCAGGGTTGACTCTTGTGTTGATGGAGGTGACGAACGAGTCATACTCAGGAGACAGACCACTGAGCAAGGTAGAGACGAGGTCGGAGTTGGCAACTGGATTAGCCACTACTGTCAGATTGTTCATGATGGATTTGACAGGCTGAATGTACTCTGACATAGAAGAGGTGCTCATCTTGATGGTGTGCAGCTGGTATTTGAGTTGCTACACTCTAGCTCTTGAGGGTGACGCAAAGATTCACTCCAGAGAGCAAGAACAGCCTTAGTGAGCGAAAAGATAAGCCAGCATAAGAGCATCTGATCAAGTTTGATCCAGCGAGTATATTCAGGATAGATGGTGGGCTGAGCATCATTCTCGGTAGAAGGAAGGAACTAGACCAGACACAGAAAGGTTCCATCGAGAGGCCTTCGAGATCATGGAGTTTGAGAAGAGGAAAGAACTGGGAAAGCCATAGTGGGTAGTTTCCCTTGTCGAGTTTGACGTTTAGAAAGTGAGTGATGTTGGGATTGGGAGTGACCATGGATGCAGGTGTTTGAATGGAGATGAGGGAAGATGAAGAGGAAATACTCGACATGGTACAGGAGTTGCTCTGATACCAAGATAAAGAAGAATGAGAAGAACACTTATTTGTGTAATGACAAAATACCACTAGTTATGGTTCTTGGTTGTATTTATAAACACATATTGATCACATGTTTACACTGATTTAGTAGAAACAATAGAAAATATTGATTGAGAGAGAGAGAGAATGAGAAACACATGGTGCATGAATCCCATGAGTCACACGTATTCCTATCTTCATAGAGAGATTTTAAGATCTGCTTGATTTCATGAGGGGTTTCTTTCACGTGGATTACATGTTTCACATGAGTCACGTGTTGTCATTGATATCTCTAATAATCTTGTCAAAGAAATGTTGGCCCAAGGCCTATCACCCTAGTTTTGATGATGATCAACTCATGAAGTTATGTTTACTAATGATCTTGTATTTAATTAGTGACAGATTCATTATCAAGATCTTAGTAGGTGCATAGCTCAACAAAGAACAAAATATCAAGATTTGGAGCTAGCACGGTGTGATCCAAGGAGCTTTTGGATCAAGCTTGGACCAAGTCAAGAAGATGAGAAGCCTTCAAGTGAAGACTTTAAGAAGATGAAGACTTGTGTCTAGGTATAAGATTTTGTTTTTGTTTTAGTTAAAAATGAAAAGGATAGATAGTTGGTGGATT
This sequence comes from Agave tequilana, assembly GCA_038442645.1. Classification (NCBI taxonomy): domain Eukaryota; kingdom Viridiplantae; phylum Streptophyta; class Magnoliopsida; order Asparagales; family Asparagaceae; genus Agave; species Agave tequilana. The sequence goes on along the minus strand of JAVJIF010009118.1, from coordinate 76,942 downwards.
GCTCAAGTATACCATGCACACACACTCTTGATTTTATTGTCTTTTCATAAAAGATTTTTTAGTTTAGAAAAGATTTTTCATTTTGAAAAATATAAGTTCGGTTTTTGGTGTTTCTCATGCACTTATCTTTTAACCAAAACCTAATTTAGAGCTTTATGACAAAAACATAGATATTACATTATGATTGTGTAGTGGATCATATCCATACACACTATGCTTTAAAATGAAATCAATATCTTGTTTTTATATTTTGTGAAGTTATGAAAACCAAGTTTGAAAAATACATGTTTTGATTTTTGATAAAATTTGCAAGACGCTGAAATGATATGAATATGTTGATATATGTCTTGAAAAATTTTTATCACAAGTTTGGTTTTCAATATAATGTTAAAACAAGTTTATGGAATTTTTAAAAGTGTTAAAAGATTTTAAAATTAATTTTTAAACCAGTTTTTCAGACCTGGAACTGGCTGACAGGCTGGTCCGGTCGACCGAGCGGTCGACCGCACCATGGTCCGGTCGACCCACGGTCGACCGACGTGCACAGACTTGTGCGTGTCTGGCAGCACAGTGGTTCGGTCGACCGGACGGTCGACCGCTGCAGAGAGTTCTGCTCTCTGGATTTCTGGGTCGACCGGGCGGTCGACCGGAGGCTCCAACGGTCGGATTTTCGACCGTTGGCGGTCGACCGGCGGTCGACCGGAAGCTCTGACAGACCCCAACGGTCACATTTTTCTGACCTCTATAAAGGGGTTTGGTCATTGTTTTGAGCCAAGATTTTAGAGACTCTTAGAGCCAGTTTTTCCCAGACTTTTAGAAGAGTTTTCTCCACAAAATAGAGAGCAAATATTTCCTATCTAAAGGGAAGTTTTTATAAAGAGTGTTAAAAGAAAGTCTTTGAGTTTTTCCTCCACCTTTCACATCCTTGATTTTCTCACACCACACTTGAGCAACCATTGATTATACATCCTATAGGTGTGTTGTAGTGAGAGTTTTTATTGGTGATCAAGTGTTTAGATCACCAAGAGATCATTTCTTGTACTTTGAGGAGGCGGACGTGTGTGTCCGCATTGTTTCGAGTTCGGGTGCGAACTTGTTGTACGAGGTGCGGCCTCGGCGAGCCGGTGGGCTTGCGGTGTGTACGGGACTAAGGAGTCCGAGGGCTTGTAGGTGTTGCGGCACCGAGGAAAGATCCATTGGGATCTTGCATAGTGGAAATCCTTCGTGTGTCGAAGGCGGGGATGTAGAGCAAGTGTGCTCGAAACTTGAAACATACCCTTGTGTTTGCGATTGCTCTCTCTCTCTCTCTCTCTCTCTCTCTTTGTCTCTTGTTTATATCTTGCATTCAATTATTGTCTATTTTTATATGCTTGATATATTCATTTGTGCTTAATTGATATATTGCTTGGGATTGTGACTAACACTTGTATTCAACCAAGAGAGCCAACGCGGCACCTCAACCCATTCAAGGGGAATCTAGAGGAGTTTGTCCAGAGCCCTTCACGGGGAATTCGGCAACACTCTTGTGTTATACATAGTGTTTAGTGTAAAATTTTTTATTTGGTCATAATTGCTTTTAGCTTCCGCATTATTTGCATCATTCATCATTAAGTGACCATTAGATTAGCCATCACCTATTCACCCCCCCTCTAGGTGATTTACAATTGGTATCAGAGCTTGGTAATCTGATTTGGGTCTAACAACCTAGAGTTAAGATCCTTATTTATAGGCTAATCACAAGATTTGTACACACACCATGGACTTCATGTCACCACCCATGTTTGACATTGCTAACATCCATATATGGAAGGTGAAGATGTCCTTGTGCCTCAAAGCCTTAGGTTTTCATGTATATCTTGCCACTACTAATAATGCATATTGTTTAAATGGTAAGAATTTTGAGGCTAATGCAAAAGCCCTTCATGCTATCAAGTCAATCCTAAATGATGATTATTTATCTAGGGTTTCTAATGTTGAATCGGCTTTTGTAGTATGGACCATCATCACCTCCCTCGGCGAAAAAGATCTATACTATGCAGGGAGTGACTCGGATGTTGGAAGCGACACCTCCAACAAGTGCTACATGGTTCAAGGGGATGACCCCCTTGAGGTAAACTCCGAATCCGATGATGAGGACATGTCATATGATGAGCTATCTACTTTTTGTCATCCATTGCTTGAAAAGTATGACATGATTAAGAAAGAAAATAAAATTTGAAAAAGAACATTGCTTGCATGTATATAGAACAAGATTCATTTAAATCTAGCATTGCATGTTTAGAAAAAGATAATAAGAATTTGAAAAAGAATTTTGATGCCATGCTTAATGAAAAAGATTCTTTAGAAAATAAAATGGCATGCTTAGAAAAGGAAAAGGAAGATTAGAAAAATGAGAATGTTTCCTTACTTGCAAATTTGAATGATTTATGTGAAGGGAACACTACTTTGAAAAATAAAATTGACTTGGTGGAAAAACAAAAAGAAGTTGTTTTTCAAGAAAATATTACTTTGAAAAGAAATTTGTTGAAAAAGAAAAAGAATTTGTTTCTAAAAAGAAAAAGAAAAATGATTCTATTTCTCACCATCCTTTACATGCCACAACTAATGAGATTAAAGATTTGAAAAATAAAATGGATGGTTTGAGTTCAACTTTGAACTCTTGTGCTTTTAATCATTCTAGGTTGGAGTCAGTGTTTTCAAAGAAACAAACTCCACACATTCATGCACATCATAACCATGCATTTGCTTATGTTGCACAACATGATCACACTCCTACACATAAGCATACTAAGGTGTACATATGTACACATTGTGGCCGCAAAGGCCATTTAGCAAAGTTTTGTTATGACAATATTAATTCTCTAAATTTTGCTAATTATAAAAGATTTTGGGTTCCTTACAAGTCTAACCCCAAAGGACCCAAGAAAATATGGGTACCAAAACCCCCACCATTTACTTGTGATGTAGGTGAGGGGTCTCTCAAGACGTGAGAGAATTGGTGCCTTGGTAGTGGATGCACTTGGACATGATGGACATACTCTTGGGATGCATCACTATCAAGGAGCTTTGGTGGGACAACCACCATATTTGGAGCTTTGGAGATGGTAACACTCTCTAAACTCCTACTTTTATGTACATGCTTTTAAATTCATAATATTCATAGCATGTTCATGTTTTATGATTTATTGTGCTTCATGTGGCATGAACTAGTTTAAATGTAGATTTTATCAAAACTTGCATATATACATGTACAAATAGTGAATTACAATTGACTCATATATGATTGAACTTCATGCTCATTTGTATCCACTATATGCATATGTATAGACTAGTTTTGATGATTCTCTCTTTTTTTTACATGTTTTACCTATTTTATGACTTTACTTCATGTATATGTATTTTTTTAAATTCAAATCTAATAAATATACATGTATACCCGTGAGTCTCTTGCCTTCATGCAAACATCATTAATAGACTCTTTTAATATTTGGGATATGTATGTGTATTGTTAGGATTGGATTAATCATACATATACCATGAAGATTAGTATTTTTGATTAAAAATGATTTTTTCGTATTTTTGTTAAAAATGTGACTTTTGATCTTTTTGAGCTTCATTGACTATTTTCAAAAAAATGCTATTTACATGATCATTTAACACTCACATTTTATTAAAAACATTTTGAGCCTTATAGACCATGAGTGCTTAAATTTTTATGTACCTAGTTATGTTTATGAAAAACATAAGATTTGATATATTTGAAGGATCTTTAACTAGCTTTCAAAAACAATTTATACTAGTTATTTATTCTTCAAATAATTTTTGAGATTATCCACATGATTCTATTTTTTTTCTTTCTCAAAATTTGATGCTTCATGATTTGAATATTAGTTTATATGTTAGTTTTTGTCAACACTAGGATTTATACTTGTACATGTCGTGGGCCACAAATAAATCTATTTATATTTGTGCTTGAATGCTTATTTGAACCCATGAAATATGCTTGTATTGCTTAGTTTTGATGATACATACATTTTTAAACTTATATTCTCTTTTTGGATTTGATTTATGATCATGTGTTATCATTTCATGTATATGTGTATTTTGCTAAACTTTAAGATATACATGTATACCTCTTGAGTCATTTGCCTTTAATGCAAATCTATTTATATGGACTCAATTGTGTTTAAGAGATATGTATGTATACTTATTGTGTTGTCAAAACATACATATATCTTGAAATATTTTTTTAACAAAATTTTTTGATGATTTTCATGTTTTTCTTATTTAAAGAAATATTGAGCTTTATTGACACTTTCATGATACCATGTTCCACATAACACTAGTGCACTCACCTCTTTGAAAATTTTATGGACTTCATGGATATTAGAGTGTTTTTAGTGACCATTAGATTAGCCATCACCTATTTTAGTGCCATGTGATTTACTTGTGTTTCATGAAAAACATTTTTCTAGTGCAAATTCTTCATTTGGTAGAGTTTTTCAAAATAAGCTTATTTTCAAATCTATTTTTGAAACCCCTACCATCTATGGGAGAATGGATGGGCGATTATGCCTTGTATGCTTCATTGAAATCTTTTACCTTGTGCATATGAAGGGTGGTAGGTTATGAGATATACACTTGATTTTATTGTTATGTCAATTGGTATCATTGAATCGTTTCAATTGGTATCAATATGAACTTATTTTGTATATACTCATATTTTGTTTCTTATATATATGTATGGTTCAATTTCACTTGGTATACTCATTTCTCATACATATATATGATTTTCATGTGCTTAACTCACAATTGGCTTACATTTTTAAAAGCACAAAGTTTATGATGAAAAAAAATTCATATGTTTACTATTGATATCAAAATAAAAAAAAATATGTTGATTTGATATCTCAAAATGTGTTTTATTAAGTAAGTTCAAAATTTTAAAAAAAAAAAAGAAAAAATTCAAAATGTTTGATTTGTATTTCCTATATGCCAGGAGAGCTTAACATCTCTCTTACATATGGATTCATGTTGAGTATATTATAAATTGAGGAGCTTGACAACTCTTCTTTATATGATATACGTGTGTAGGGGGAGCTTCACATCTCCTCTTATGCATTACATAATATGTGTTATGTGCGTTAGGGCTTGTCATCCCTTCTTCATGTAATGCATATGTGTAGGGAAGCTAACTTAGCGTCTTCCTCTTCATGAATGTATATCGCATATAAATCTTTATTGATTGATTTGTACTACCCCTTCTTGATCTTTTTGTTTTTGATAAAAAGGGGGAGAAAAATTTATTTGATTTCATTTTACTTTGAACCCTTTGTTGATGATTGACAAAAAGGGGGAGAAGTATTTGAGTATATATGCATGTTTTCATTACTTAAGGGGGAGTAGTATTTGTCTTCCTTGTTATTTATGCATATATGTTTTGTTTTGCAAATAGGAGAAAAAGATTTATTTTGTTTCATCTCCATCATTTGCATACATATTTATGAGCTTCATTGTCATATATTATTATTTATGTCTATGCATGAGTTAAGGGGGAGCTTCCTTGAAGCTTTACTTTAATCCATGCATATATAACCTCATGAGTTTTGTCATCATCAAAAAGGGGGAGATTGTTGGCCCAAAGGCCTATCACCCTAGTTTTGATGATGATCAACTCATGAAGTTATGTTTACTAATGATCTTGTATTTAATTAGTGACAGATTCATTATCAAGATCTTAGTAGGTGCATAGCTCAACAAAGAAAAAAATATCAAGATTTGGAGCTAGCACGGTGTGATCCAAGGAGCTTTTGGATCAAGCTTGGACCAAGTCAAGAAGATGAGAAGCCTTCAAGTGAAGACTTCAAGAAGATGAAGACTTGTGTCTAGGTATAAGATTTTGTTTTTGTTTTAGTTAAAAATGTAAAGGATAGATAGTTGGTGGATTGCTCAAGTATACCATGCACACACACTCTTGATTTTATTGTCTTTTCATAAAGATTTTTTAGTTTAGAAAAGATTTTTCATTTTGAAAAATATAAGTTCGGTTTTTGGTGTTTCTCATGCACTTATCTTTTAACCAAAACCTAATTTAGAGCTTTATGACAAAAACATAGATATTACATTATGATTGTGTAGTGGATCATATCCATACACACTATGCTTTAAAATGAAATCAAATATCTTGTTTTTATATTTTGTGAAGTTATGAAAACCAAGTTTGAAAAATACATGTTTTGATTTTTGATAAAATTTGCAAGACGCTGAAATGATATGAATATGTTGATATATGTCTTGAAAAATTTTTATCACAAGTTTGGTTTTCAATATAATGTTAAAACAAGTTTATGGAATTTTTAAAAGTGTTAAGAGATTTTAAAATTAATTTTTAAACCAGTTTTCCAGACCTGGAACTGGCTGACAGGCTGGTCCGGTCGACTGAGCGGTCGACCGCACCATGGTCCGGTCGACCCACGGTCGACCGACGTGCACAGACTTGTGCGTGTCTGGCAGCACAGTGGTCCGGTCGACCGGACGGTCGATCGCTGCAGAGAGTTCTGCTCTCTGGATTTCTGGGTCGACCGGGCGGTCGACCGGAGGCTCCAACGGTCGGATTTTCGACCGTTGGCGGTCGACCGGAAGCTCTGACAGACCCTAACGGTTACATTTTTCTGACCTCTATAAAGGGGATTTGGTCATTGTTTTGAGCCAAGATTTTAGAGACTCTTAGAGCCAGTTTTTCTCAGACTTTTAGAAGAGTTTTCTCCACAAAATAGAGAGCAAATATTTCCTATCTAAAGGGAAGTTTTTATAAAGAGTGTTAAAAGAAAGTCTTTGTTTTTCCTCCACCTTTCACATCCTTGATTTTCTCACACCACACTTGAGCAACCATTGATTATACATCCTATAGGTGTGTTGTAGTGAGAGTTTTTATTGGTGATCAAGTGTTTAGATCACCAAGAGATCATTTCTTGTACTTTGAGGAGGCGGACGTGTGTGTCCGCGTTGTTTCGAGTTCGGGTGCGGACTTGTTGTACGAGGTGCGGCCTCGGCGAGCCGGTGGGCTTGCGGTGTGTACGGGACTAAGGAGTCCGAGGGCTTGTAGGTGTTGCGGCACCGAGGAGAGATCCATTGGGATCTTGCATAGTGGAAATCCTTCGTGTGTCGAAGGCGGGGATGTAGAGCAAGTGTGCTCGAACCTCGAAACATACCCTAGTGTTTGCGATTGCTCTCTCTCTCTCTCTCTCTCTTTGTCTCTTGTTTATATCTTGCATTCAATTATTGTCTATCTTTATATGCTTGATATATTCATTTGTGCTTAATTGATATATTGCTTGGGATTGTGACTAACACTTGTATTCAACCAAGAGAGCCAACGCGGCACCTCAACCCATTCAAGGGGAATCTAGAGGAGTTTGTCCAGAGCCCTTCACGGGGAATTCAGCAACACTCTTGTGTTATACATAGTGTTTAGTGTAAAAGTTTTTATTTGGTCATAATTGCTTTTAGCTTCCGCATTATTTGCATCATTCATCATTAAGTGACCATTAGATTAGCCATCACCTATTTACTCCCCCTCTAGGTGATTTACAAGAAAGTCATTCCAGAAGCGTATCGAGAGCTAAGACACTTGGTTGATTCTCGTGTCTATGCTAGATTATAAGAGAGGAGTCACATCTATCATTGCATCTCAATTGTTTCACTGAAATGTTGCAGAGAGATTGTGATTATGGTTTTGCGGTGTACATATGTATGAAATTGCCAGTCCTAGTTCCAAGCCCAGATGAAAATGTTGAGGTTTGATGTTAGATTTTTAGCTTAAGAGATGAAATGATCGTAATTCTCAGTAAAGTGAAAGTTGAATTCACAAGGTAAATAATATCTAATATCTTCCTCTCCTCCCCTTCCCCAAGAAAAAAACCCTAGAAAATTTAGATTCCTAGGGGAGGAGGAGATCGCCACCGGCCACCTCAAGTGGCTTGCCCTCCTCCTCCCCTCCAACCCGCCCCTGCCAGATTCAAAGTAGCCTTCTCTTCCTTTTCTTCTCTTTCGTTTTCTCTTCTTTGGTATGATCGGAGCTGGCAGTCGCGCAATGATATACTGGTGGTCGGTGATGGGTTTGGTCGGCGACAGATTTGTCCGCACGATGAAATTTCGGTGGTCTCTCTCTCGATCTGGTATCTCTCTCTTCCCTCCCTTTCTCTCCTTGATCTGGTCTCTCTACCTGTGGCGCCTCTCCTTACTTCTGACGGTCGCATCCCCCTCCCTATCTCTCTTTCACCCCCCTTCCAGATTTGGCGGTCCGATGGCTTCTCCCCCTCCATGCTTCCCTCTCCTTCACCTCTTCCGTCGACGTTTCTTCTTCTTTCTCTTTCTCCAGATTCGGTAGGCCCATCTCTCCTCCACTTCCAGATCTGGCCGGTCGGTGACTTCATCCCCTCTCCTTCTTCCCTCTCTTCCCCTCTCCCGTCGGCATCTTTTTCTTTCTCTCTCTCTCTCTCTCCAGATCTGACATGTCATCTTTCTTTCCCCCTGGAGGCGACGCCTCCTCTTCTTCGGCGGCCGCTTCCCCCTTCTCCTTTGTCTCTCTCCCCTCTCACTACTCTCCCTTTTCTTTTTCTCTCTCTGCACCTTTCCCTTTCCTCTCTCTCCCCTCCTCTACTCTCCCTCTCCCCCCTCTCTCTATCTCTCCCCCCTCTTCTGTTCTTTTTCAGAGCCAGTTTATTCTTGCCAATCCATTTGTTCTTCATTTTGAGAGCCATTACATGCCAATGCATTTTATCTTTGATAGTTTTTTCTTAGCAAAAACCACAAGTTGCAGCTAAGGACAAGGATGTTGGTGTTGTTGTGCTCCTGATAATGGGAGGTGCTAGACACAGGAGAATAAAACCTGTTGTGCTGTGTTGATGGTGATTGTGATTGCTTCTATTGAGGTGAACATAAAGAGATGACTAATATTTGTGAGCAGATTTCAATTGGGGTTCTTTTCTATATGAGCACAGTGTCTACACTTGTTCTGAAGTATTTGCTATAAAAGAGAGTGGGCATAGTGGAAGAGCAATCTCTTATAGTGGTGTGGCTCCGTTTTTATAGTGAGTGTTCTGTCTTTGTTCATGAACCACTTCCCCTTAATCATGTCACCGAAAAGCTGATGGATGAGGGTTCGGGTGCCACTGTGAGCGATCGTGCATGTTCGGCAAAGCTATTGATGGGTTTGTTACCACTGCGCGATATCGACGAAGTTATTGATGGGATTGTATCATATATCTATCTTTGTTGTAGTTTGTTGTTTTTGGTGATCTTACCATCCCCCACCCCATCCCCTTCTCTCTCCCCCCCTTGTAACATTTTTTTTTATTACTTTAATAATATATTATGGGGGCTAAGGCCCCATTTTACCTCAAAAAAGGGTAAATAATATGTAGCTAAAAAGGAGGTTCTGTTGTAGATATTACGGTAATTGGTAAATCATAAATGGTAAGTCATGGTAAATAACATCTTGTCCATATATATATATATATATATATATATATATATATATATATATATATATATATATATATATATATATATATATATATTGGGGTTACTGTACCTCAGCCGACAGCTGAGAGAGTTTCTCAGTCGGCGGTGACGTGGTCGAATATATACCACATATCGGTCGCAGAGTGTAGGCGTAAAAAAAAATCAAAAAAATCTCGCCTAAAGAATCGTCAATCAAATTGACCAAAATATCCCCTTTTTACTTCTAAACTAGCAAAAACTCATCCACAATAAAATTTTACCTAAAATATTTGTAATTTACGGAGAATTTTCTGTTGAATATATCTACAGTTATAAAATTCTTAATTCTACTATATCAAAATTATAATGGAAAAAAATAGATCAAGATAATGAGAAATAAACAATAGCAGTAAAAAGTAAAAAATATGCGTGAAACTTAAAAACTGTTGTTTTTTATATAATTTTTTTATTATTTAATTTCTTGTTATTTTCAATTCATATAGGTTTAATAAAAGAAACTGAAATGAATAGAAAAATGAAATTTAATGTGGGGCAGTCGTATATTATTTTTTGTATTACAAATGTACAGTGTAAAAAATAATGAAATACAATGGTTAATTATTTTGCAGATATTTTATAAATCAGATATCCTCGTAACTGCCACAATATTTGCAAATTGGTTGGATAATATTTCATGCAATTTTAAATAAACTACAACTATGGTCGGTTAAGGTACTAAAAAATTGCTTTAATCTTAATGTATATTATAAATTGGATCCAGGTCGCAGTACACATACATTCAAAAGTATAATCAAAAAAATATATAACTTTCAATTTTATATCACGACTGTGACCCTAGTCACATTTCTTATTCGCGTAGAAATAATAGACGAAACATGTTATCGTTCAGCACTGCGACCACAGTCGCTGTCTTTTTTCGCATACCTTATGTAACAGAATTTTGATCGTTTTACAAAGTCTGTGATTATAGTCGCAGTCATAGTATGACAAAACTTTCGATCAATGCGACCATGGTCGCAGACTTAATATAATATAACTTTTAATTTTATATCACGACTGCGACCCTAGTCGCATTCCTTATTCGCATAGAAATAACAGACAAAACATGCTATCGTTCAGCACTGCGACCACAGTCGCTGTCTTTTTTCGTATGCCTTATGTAACAGAATATTGATCGTTTTACAAAGTAGATTAGCCATGCGACCGTGAGATCAGTCCGCGTATATCACATCTTATAAAATACTATATTAATTACTCTGAATTAATTAAAGTAATTAATATTCTATCTACCGTGATACATCAACAGTCTCAAAAAAGAGATGCACTAATATTAATCTCAATAAAGGAAAGATGTGCACCTTACGTAATCTAAATATATAGAAAAAATATTATATAAAAAGTTAATTTGTAGTTCACATAATAAACCTCTGAAAAAAAAGAAACTCTTCGGATTCTCCCTCCATAATTGCTTCAATTAAATATTTAATTTCTTTTTACCACTTCTTCGAATACTCAACCTTCACCTATAACAATTATTATTACTATTCATGTTATTTCACATTATTGACCTTTTTATAGTGCTTATAACTAATATATTATCTCATATCTAAAAATAATATTTGTGCTCTTCGTTTTCAATTTGATTTTAAAACTTCCAGAAAAGAATTCATTCTTGAATCATGTCTTCCCCATCTTCTTCCTCTGAACACTCAGATTTCAACTTCAATCATTCTCCCACCGGTCCTCTTTCTTCAGGGTATTCTAGTGAATCTGATAACAGTCTGGACTTCACTTCTTTTGACTATCTCACTACATCAAATAATATTTTATCTGATCCTCCTCTTCATGAGGATGATGAAGTTTTCATGAGGCTTAGTGAGGAGGAACTTATTCCTCTGCCACTTTACAGATACATGCTTGATGAAAGCATGTCCTCTGATGCTGGGGGATCACTTTCTTTGAGCATATCTTTTACAGATTCTTCTCGACACGGGTCGAAAGAAGAGCTTGATACAGACGATCCATTCTGAGAGTTTATTGATGAATCAAAGCACCCTCAAAAAGAGAAAGAAACTGAAGAGAACAGCGAGCCGGACGACGAGGCAGAAGATGAGGAAATAAGTGATGAACAGGAAGACGAGGAGAATGAAGACGACGAATCTGCTTATGATGGTGATGACGATGAGGATTAAGATTTCTTGATCTTCTGATATTCAACGTTATTTTGTCTTCTTTTAAGAGCTTTTAATGCTCTTTTTTTGTAAGGTCTCTTTCTGATCATATTATATTATAAATAAAATTTACTTCTATCTGTAAAATGATCTTTCATATTTTTAAAATACATATAAAGTATACTGTATAGTTATTATTTCTGCATCTTATATGCGATAATGGTCGCAGTACTCAGATAATAATTACTCTGAACTAATAGAACTACGATTATGGTTGAAGTCCATGATTAACTATATTTATGTATGAAACTGCGACCACGGTCGTTGTCCTGTCATAAATAGTTTGATCGTTTTGCATTCAAAAAAGTTAAAAACAGCGATCATAATCGCAGTCCAAAATTAAACTATATAAACAGATGATAATGAGAACATGATCGCAATCCTCTCAAATTAGTATATTTCACTGTATATCACAAATTAGAAACTGCGACTGTTGTCGTAAGCACTGCGACCATAGTCGAAGTGATTGATCACATGTAATATGTAAAAAAAAAATTTAATAGTTTATAGGCGGCTGAGACAACAGTCACAGTGAAAAACAAATATATAAAATAATACGTAAAGTGCGACTACAGTATCAGTCCTTAGTCACCGTAATTACATTTAACCTAGCAAAAAAATCATCCACAAAATGTTATCGTAAGCACTGCGACCATAGTCGAAGTCATTGATCACATGCAATATGTAAAAAAAAAATTTAATAGTTTATAGGCGGCTGAGACAACAGTCACAGTGAAGAACAAATATATAAAGTAATACGTAAAGTGCGACTATAGTATCAGTTCTTAGTCTCCGTTATTACATTTAACCTAGCAAAAAATCATCCATGATATGCTGTCGTTAAGCACTGCGACCATAGTCGCAGTCCTTATTCGCATGCAATATAAAAAAATAATAATAATAATTTATATGTTACATGCGAACAAGTAAACTGCGACTATGTTCGCAATCAGTAAAATTCTTACAGATCATATCATAAAAATTTACAAATTAAATAATTGTATACTACGACAAAGGGCGCTTTTAAAACTATTGAGAAATTATTTTATTTACCACTACGAGCTTAGGCGTATTCCTAAAATATATAATATCTGCGTAAAAAAAATTTAAAACTATTGAGAAATTATTTTATTGACCACTACGAGCTAGGCGCATTCCTAAAATATATAATATCTGCGTAAAAAAAATTAATAAAGAAGCATTCAAATTTGTTTCGTGATATGATGAAGTTGTACTTGAAGAGACATGATTCATACTCAGTTGGTCGTAGTTTGATCGCAGTTATAAAAGATATTGTGACAATATTGACTAACGTCAGAAATATAAAAAAATAAACTATACAGATCCACTATCTTTTACCGCAGGAGCATTTAGTAATTTCAACTGTTTCAATAGGCGGGCCGTCCTTTCTAATGTAGCTAATAATGTGTCACGTCACTGCAGGCTAATAGGGACTCTCAGCTGTCGGCTGATATACATATTTCTGAAATATACATATTTCTGAAATATGTATATCAGCCGACAGCTGAGAGTCCCTCTCAGCCTGCAGTGACGTGACACATTATTAGCTACATTAGAAAGGACGGCCCGCCTATTGAAACAGTTGAAATTACTAAATACTCCTGCGGTAAAAGATAGTGGATCTGTATAGTTTATTATTTTTTTATGTTTCTGACGTTAGTCAATATTGTCACAATTATCTTTTATAACTACGACCAAATTGTGACCAACTGAATATGAATCATGTCTCTTCAAGTGCAACTTCATCAAATCACGAAACAAATTTGAATGCTTCTTTATTAATTTTTTTGGCTAAGTTTTATATATTTTAAGAATACGCCTAAGCTCGTAGTGGTCAATAAAATAATTTCTCAATAGTTTTAAAAAGAAATTTTATGCAGATATTATATATTTTAGGAATGCGCCTAAGCTTGTAATGGTCAATAAAATAATTTCTCAGTAATTTTAAAAGCACCATTTGTCGCAATCTATAATTATAAATTATTGTTATTATTTTTTTCATATTGCATGCAAATAAGGACTGCGACTATGATCGCAGTGCTTAACGACAGCATGTCGTGGATGATTATTTTGCTAGGTTAAATGTAATAACGGTAACTAAGAACTGATACTATAGTCGCAGTTTACGTATTATTTTATATATTTGCTCTTCACTGTGACTGTTGTCTCAACCGCTTATAAACTATTATTATTTTTTTTACATATTGCATGCGATCAAGGACTGCGACTATGATATATATGGGGTTACTGTACCTCAGCCGACGGCTGAGAGAGTTTCTCAGCCGGCGAGACGTGACAACATAATAGCCACGAATTTGACATTAATTTTAGCGGATAAAAACCAAAAATTTCCGCCCGAGTTACTATCAGTCACTTCAACAATCGCTTTGACGAAAATATCCCCCCTCACAACTTTTTACTGTATGTAAAACCTTTCCTTTCATAAAATTTTACAGATCTAAATTTTCAATTGATCAATCCGAAAAGATTTGTGCCATTATTTCCCAATATTTCTTAGTTTTGTAAAAAATATCTGCTAAAGATGGCTCCAAAGAAATCATCCGCGGAAAAAGGTAATGGGGAAACCCAGAAATTTTTTTTTAGGGTTTGTAAATTTTAGTAGTTATATTTTTTTCAGATTTGATTCCATTTTTACTTTTTTTTAGAAATATTCCTATTTTAATTTAACTTAAATATGTCTGCCGATTAACTGTATTCTTACTAAATTATTTTGATTTTTTTTAAATTTTCAAGTTTTTTGGTTTTTTAAAAAAAATTGTTAAATAATTTTTTTTAAAACTTGCGACCATGGTCCCAAATAAGAGTGAAAGATTCGCAAACTTGCGATAATGAATCGCTTTTTAAAATTTTAAATTTTGTAACACAACGACTAAGATTCAATTTTTTTAATTCCCTTTTATGTTGACTTGGGTCGCAGTAGTCTGAATTAGCGTTTTAGATCTATGCGACCTTGGTCGCAGACATTTAAAAATTATTTGTTTTAAAAATTATTCACTTTCGTTTTTTTATAGTTTCTTTTTATTAAAACTCTGCGACTGATGTCGCAGTGTTGCCGTTCATTCTCTCCTTTTCGGGGGTATGGTCGCAGTCTGTTACCTAGGTTAGCGTGATTGAATATTGCGACCCTGATCGCAGTATGATGATACAAAGGTCCCTTCATGGTAAATTATTTTGTTAATTACAAAATTGCATTGCGACCTTGGTCGCAATGTATTATATTCTACTAAATTGGATTAACTGGACACTGACATATTACACTGCGACCTTGGTCGCCGTATGAAAAAACAAAGGATATAATTGGTGAATTATTTTGTTTAATTAGAAAATTGCGACCGAAGTTACAGTGTAATATATCATTGCGACCTTAGTCGTAGTGTATTATAATTTATTAAAGTCTGTTGCGACCAAGGTCGCAGTCTTGTTTTCTTTTATTTCTTTAAATGAACGTACTGCGACCCGGTATTTTAACGATATATGCTTTAATTTTATGAACATAATTAATTTAATAAAACGTAAAAATGATCATCCATGTCTTTTTCTACCTTTAGAAATTAAAACACACTGCGACCTTGTCGCAGTCAGTTGTCCTGGCAGAATAACATCTGATTTTCATATCGTTTTTTATATTTTGATTGCATTTTGAATTTATTTTGTTATTAACAGCACGGTGTTGTATCTCAAAGTAGAGATCTTGAAGATTATTTCATCATGCAGCAGTTGAAAAACTGGACAACTGATGTGCATTACGTGTTCTTTCCGATCAATCACAAACACAGTGCCAAGGAAGCTGGATTTCACTGCACAGTGCCAAGGAAGCTGGATTTCACTGGACCTTGTTGGTATTTGATTGCCAAACAGAAGAGTAGATTTTTTACAACTCTTTGGTCCCAGTGAAAAAATAAAGTAATACATTAAAGCTTTATCAGAAAGATGCAAGAACAATGGTGAGTTGATTTTTAATTTTGTGCTTACTGAATATTTGCATTTAATTTGATTAATATTGATATTTTTTTCTATTGACATTGCAGAAAGAAAAATTATTACAAATTTTTGAAATTGATTTCAATAAATTAATGAAAAAAAAACATATATAAAATACGCAAGATGTCCCCAACAAGCAAACATGTATTTTTTTTCTTGTGACATTTACCTAACATTTTTTTTGCTTATTTAGAGTAAAAAAATCTAATCTCTTTTAATGATTTCCCTGAACAATTTTCAGTGTTGATTGCGTTGTATATGTATGCAAGTACATGGAAAGTATAGCATTTGGTAGTCTATCAGCCATTGATACTGTGACGGCATCCGATGTACAAAGACTAAGAAACGAGCTTGCATACATATTACTCACAGACAGAGAGAAAAGTTGGGATGAAGAAATAGAATTTATAAGAAGGATGGTATTTGAAGACTGATAATTGACTTAATTTTTTAATTATAATAATGCTAATTCATTGATATACCTCATTTTTTTTGATAAATGTAACATTAGGTGTAAAGCAGGTCTGTTGTCTTTATTAATGTAATTTGTAAACATTTTTATTCATTTGTTATACAATCCACTGAGATTTCCTTATTTCCATTCTATAGCTGTTGTTACCTAGGTCGCATTGATATTAGAAACAAATCATGAGTTCAGAATTTGTACTGCGATCAAAGTCCGCAGTCAGGACCTGGGAAATTGTATCGTTTGCTTATATTCGGAAACAAATTCATTTTTTTAAGGTTTCTTTATACTAAAACTCTGCAACTGATGTCGCATTGTTGCCGTTCGTTCTCTCCTTTTTGGGGGCATGGTCGCAGTATGATGATACAAAGGTCCCTTCATGGTAAATTATTTTGGTTAATTACAAAATTGTAAAGCGACCTTGGTTGCAATGTATTATATTCTACTAAATTGGATTAGCTGGACACTGACATATTACACTGCGACCTTGGTCGCTGTATGAAGAAATAGAGGATATAATTGGTGAATTTTTTTGTTTAATTAGAAAATTTATACCGAAGTCGCAGTGTGAAATATCATCGCGACCTTGGTCGTAGTGTATTATAATTTATTAAAGTCTGTTGCGACCATGGTCGCAGTCTTATTTTCTTTTATTTCTTTAAATAAACGTACTGCGACCTGGTATTTTATACTATTGTTTTTAATGTTTCTGCATCTATAGGTTGTATCGTTTGCTTATAATGCGACAATTGTCGTATGAATAATTTCGTCTCTAAAAAAATGTATCTATTTATTATCATTCAATTAATGTAATCGAGACAGCGATTGCGGTCGCAGTTATTGATGCGACTATCAGATCGCATTGCGATTATGGTCGCATTGCCCTATTCGGAACTACAAAGTTTTTATACACATAACGATATATGCTTTAATTTTATGAACATAATTAATTTAATGAAACATAAAAATGATCATCCATGTCTTTTTCTACCTTTAGAAATTAAAATAATAATAGCCTTGACGTATTCAAGGTACAAAGTAACTGCATGTACAAATATATTAACTTTTTACCTGTTTTCGAAAACTGAACAGTCACCTGGAAAGTATATACTTTTTGATAAAAGGTAGAGAATAAATTTGTGCCATGTTCACGTCGTTTGAGAGTATAAATCTTTTGGAATTCTTGGATTATTAATATATAAAGGATGTCCATTAGAGGATAACAAACAGATTAAATTGGTTTTCTGAAATTCGTCTCTTTCAATATTCGAAAACAGATTAAAAAATGTCTTCTCTACTATCTTCATCAGAAAGAAGCCAATCATCTAATGATGATTTGATGTACAGTTCGGATTCGTTCCCTCGCTACAGGTCACAGTGTATAATTGAAAAGGTAATATAATCAAAGATTTTAATGTAATATTTCATTCAAATTTGAGAATTAATCAATCCAAAATTCGCGTGAAATTTAAATTGCGACTCTTGTCGCAATTATGGAACTGTTGCAGACTTCAACAAAGTCGATCTCAAATTGGCAAATATGAACTGCGACCCTGGTCGCAGTCTATGTTCAGTGAACTAAAACACAACATACGGCAAAATTCTCGCAATGGACTTTCAACGGAGTCATTTCAACTATATTCAAATGTTATTATAATACTAAGAGACGGGTGACACTTGAAAAGCAATAAAAAATTTTCTATATGTAATGATAAACTGCGACTCTGGTCGCAATTATCTCCATACACATCTTATATTTGCGACCAAAGTCGATGTCTATGTTCAATGAACTAAAAGGTAAAATATATAGGCAAACATGGTCACAGTGAAAATTTAAAGTACAAGTGTAATATCCCCTATTTAATAATACCATATTATTATTTTTAAAATTTTACTTGATTCTACCTATTATTTTATTATTATTAATTAACTTGATTTAGTATCATTATTAGTATTATTATTATTTATGACTTGTAGACTCTTATTGCTTATATTTAGTTATTTTAAATTATTATTAATGGGTAGTATTATTATTTTCATCCAAGCCCAATAAGCTCAGCCCATTCTACTTTTCCTTTTATTTTATTTTCTTTTTATGCTAAGCCCATATGAGCCAAACCCACTTTCTTATTTGCATCTTTTTCTATTTTTCTTTAAGCCCAAAAACTAAGCCCGCAAGCCCACTCTTTATTTTCTTATTTTTCATATTACTTATTTCTTTTAACTAAAGCCCAAATATAACCCATAACCCATTACCATTGAGATCCTTACCCATTAACCTAAAACCCAATTCTAATCCTAATCCTAATCCAAATCCGAATCTATAATCTAATCTAAATATATAATCTAATCTAAATTCCAATCCAAATTCCCATCTTAATCCTGATTACTAAATTAAGCAATTTAAACCTAATTAAAATTTAGATTTCTAAAATATCTTATATCCTATATAAAGAGCTAAACTCTTTCTTTCTCTTCTTCTCAAGAGAAAATCCTAATCTAAAATTCCCCACTTCCATCTTTCGCTTCTCCTCAAGCGAATCGTGAACGAAAAAAGGGGTTTCGAGGTACAGGGGTTGAGGAGAAAGAAAGGAGGAACAACTCAAGTAAGTAAAAATTAAACTTTTATGAATTAAAATTTGATTTAATGTTTCATGATTAGATTTATATTCCCATAAATTTTTCATCTAGAATTCTTGTCTAAGCTCTAATAAAAATATTAAATTATAGAATTAGAATTTAAATAATTTATAATGTTTAACTCTTTCCATGGATCGTTTTCTTTCATTAAAAAAATATCACCTTCGTTTATATAAAATATATAAAAGTCACAAATTATTGTTGGAACTTGTTTTGATAAAGACATTGCTGAAGCCAATCATTTGGAGCTCTAAAACAAGCCCATTCAAGAGTTCTTCATGATCAAGGAGAGTTGCTTAAGATATGTTTTGTAATGATTATTTAGTATGTCAAAAGCCTTGATGCGCACACACATATCTTAGTATCATAGTCGACTTATAGCCTTTGATAGTCGACTAATCCATTGTGTAGTCGACTTGACCAAACTCACTAGTCGACTAGTGTTGTGTCTCAAAAGAACCCAACTCTCTGTTTGTCCTATTAGTCGACTTGACAGAAAACATAGTCGACTAATAGACATTTGTAGTCGACCAATCATTTCCCGTAGTCGACTACTCCCTGGCCTAGTCGACTTATAAAGAAGTTGTAGTCGACTTGGTTCAGTTAACCAGAAACTTGTCACTTGAACTTATCTTGACCTAGTCGACTTGGTCTTGTTTTTAGTCGACTAATATTGGGAAATTTGCCTAGACTAGTCGACTAACTCAAAAGGCAAGTCGACTATAGGCAGTTTCTGACTGTTGGACAGTTTCTGTTATCTGGTATTTTTTGCAACGTTCCTCAATGTTTGAACTTTTGAATTGCACCTAATAACTACCCTAACTAACCCTAGAGTGCAGCTATATATAGGGTTGTTAATCTAAGGCAAAATACCAATTCTAATCTTCAGTTTTCTGACCACAAAATTCTGCCAATATTCTGGTTTTCTTGAAAACTGTTCCCACTTCAGGTCTTCACCAAAATCCTACTCCTAAGTGAAGATCTCTGAAGTTCCTCCTATACTAGCCCTAGTCCACGATCACATACTGTACCAAGGCTTATAGGAAATGTTGTAATCCTCAAAGAAATCATTGTACAAGAGCGTCTTCTTGGTGTAGAAGAAAGTTGTACAAGGTGGTGTTTGTTCTCTTGGTTGTAAGAGAAAGTGTACACATTTGGCAAAGGGGATTTGTCAAGTGGTGTGCATGGTGTTGATTTTGGGTGTACAAAGTCAAGGATAAAGGAAAATCTCAAGCGGGTGGTTTGGGGACTGGATGTAGGTCACGAGGACCGAACCAGGATAAATCTCTCGTGTTTGCGTTTGCCTAACTTTTCTAAGATTTACTTTCCTTTTATTGCAAGTTTCATTATTTGTTTAACTTTAATCCTTCTTTGTTTAGTATATGTGTTGACTTCGTATTTTAGATCCACAAGTAGCATCATCTCGGGACCAACATTTAGTATCAAAGCCCTGCATACCTAGTCAACAACAAGCAAAGATGGCAACGGAGTTCCCTTCGTCACAATTCAAAGAAGGACATTCTACACAACGTCCACCGCTATTTGACGAATCCAACTATAACTATTGGAAGTGTAGAATGAAGATCTACTTGCAATCGCTCAACTACGAACTTTGGAACATCGTAGAAGCACCGTACACCAAACCGCCTACCCATTACAACGCTTGGAGTGATGATCAAAAGAGGAATGTGAACCTTGACGCTAAAGCGATGAATGCTCTATTCTGTGCCTTAACTAAAGAAGAGTTCAACCGTGTGTCAACAGCTACTTCTGCAAATCAAATATGACATACTCTTCAGGTAACACACGAAGGCACAAATAAAGTTAAAGAATCTAAGATTTCTGTTCTTATCCACAGGTTTGAATTATTCAAAATGGAGAAGAATGAAACCATATCAGAAATGGTTACAAGATTCACCGACATTACCAATTCCTAAGCATCCCTTGGAAAGGAATACACCCAATTAGAAAAAGTTCGCAAGATCCTTCGTGCACTCACACCAGAATGGGAGAAGAAGACAACCGCAATTGAAGAAGCCAATGATCTCTCAACTATGTCGTTAGAAAATCTTATTGGTAATTTAATGACATATGAAGTGCAACTCGAAGAAAGAAAGAAGGATGAACGACAACCTCACTCAAAGAAGAAAGAACTTGCTTTCCATGCATCCTCAGACACGGACAATTCAGATGACGATGAAGAGGAGATGGCAACGCTTTCAAGGAAATTCAGGAGATTCTTAAAGTAAGGTAAATTTAAATACTTTAATTGCAATAAAACATGTCATATAAAGAAGGATTGTCCTTTGCTCAAAAATAAAGGCAAATTCAAGAGCAAAAAGTTCAGAAAGATGAAAGACTACGAAGCATCATGAGAAAACAGTGATTCCTCTTCCTCTGACGAAGAAGAAACCACTGAACGTGTCAACCTCTGTTACATGGCACTAGAAGAAGATGAGGTATCATTTACTAAACTTTCAGATGCATTCTATGAATTATTTAATGATCTAAAGAATGAAAAACTGAAAAATAAAGTTTTATCAAAGGAAAATGAAAATCTTTTAAAAGAAAATTCATGTTATGCTTTACAAGTTTCTTCTATAAATTCTCAAAAAGATGAGTTTGAAAAAGTAATACCATCTTTGAAAAGGATAATGAGAAATTTATAAAAGAAAATATTTTTCTTAAAAGGAAACTGTGTCTTTAAATGAAAGGATTTCTATATTAGATAAAGACATGTTAGTTTTCAAAATGAAATATGAAGAAATTTTTAGAAATGTGACTAAGTTCAATCAAGGAAAAGAAAATTTGAATGATTTGTTATCTTATCAAAAATTGTCACATAATCATTATGTTATTGGATATATTGAAAAATCTTCATATTCTAGTAATCCATATGATTCTTTTGTGAAAAGAAAATCTAATAATGTTTCAAAAAGAATGAAGAATAAGTTTATATGGATTCCTAAGAATTTAAGCCTAATTGATAAAAATACTTATATTGCATCATACATTCATGATATATGTAATTCATGCAATTATGTGTATACTAACAGGTGGAAACTAAATTAAAAATGGATTTGGACTCCTAAAGGTTAATGTGTTCTTTTATGATTGGTACCATCTAACGTTTATCTTTCAGGTACCATATAAGAAGTCAAGAACAATACTTCATATATATAGATATAGAAATACTTTGTTCTCCCCCTGCAACAAATATATCATTATATATATATATATATATATATATATATATATATATATATATATATATATATATATATATATATATATTATGATATATTTGTTGCAGGGGGAGAAC
Source organism: Agave tequilana (assembly GCA_038442645.1). Classification (NCBI taxonomy): domain Eukaryota; kingdom Viridiplantae; phylum Streptophyta; class Magnoliopsida; order Asparagales; family Asparagaceae; genus Agave; species Agave tequilana. The sequence continues at coordinate 54,735 of JAVJIF010009118.1, read as the reverse complement.
AAAGTATTTCTATATCTGTTATAACCCATTTTCTGCAGGGGGAGGAAAATATAACTTATTTTCTGCAGGGGGAGTATTTGTGCACACAAAGTGTCATCATCAAAAAGGGGGAGAATGTTGGAAATTGTTTTGATAAAGACATTTGTGAAGCCAATCATTTGGAGCTCTAAAACAAGCCCATTCAAAAGTTCTTCATGATCAAGGAGAGTTGCTTAAGATATATTTTGTAATGATTATTTAGTATGTCAAAAGCCTTGATGCACACACACATATCTTAGTATCATAGTCGACTTATAGCCTTTGATAGTCGACTAATCCATTGTGTAGTCGACTTGACCAAACTCCCTAGTCGACTAGTGTTGTGTCTCAAAAGAACCCAACTCTCTGTTTGTCCTGTTAGTCGACTTGACAGAAAACATAGTCGACTAATAGACATTTATAGTCGACCAATCATTTCCCATAGTCGACTATTCCCTGGCCTAGTCGACTTATAAAGAAGTTGTAGTCAACTTGATTCAGTTAACCAGAAACTTGTCACTTGAACTTATCTTGACCTAGTCGACTTGGTTTTGTTTTTAGTCCACTAATATCGGGATTCTAGGATTTGCAGTGCTTTGGATTGTGATCTAGCTCAGGTGAGTGTTTCACTCCTTTATTTAATTTTATTTAATTGTGTTGTGAGTGTTCGTTCTTGTGCAATTCCTTATTCACCATTGTCGGTATGCATGTACATGTTATACTTATCATTTCATGTGACTTTCTGTTATATTTTACAAGTTTGATTACTTGTACTAATTCATGAGACATCCATAATTGTTCACTTTATTTACGTAGTTGATAGGACCTTGTATCAGTGCCATTTCATGTATTGGTAGTTTATCGTTGTTAGCTTAGGCCTAATTTCGATACACCTTAGACTGTGACTTGGCTCAGCTCGATTTTGAGGTTGATGTAATTGATGTTAGTTATCAAATTTGATATTCATATATTTGGTGATTATTTCTGACCGGAACTCTTTTGGATATTGTGGACAAGTATATATAACTATATTGTCCATGTTACCATTAATTACTGGGAAAATATTGTTTCACGGTAACAACACTCGCATGTTATACTTGTTACATATTCCTGTTATACCGGTATCCTGTTCACTGATATTATATATTCCTGTTATTCCGGTATCCTGATTACACATGTTGATATTGTTACCGTGACTACCCCTGAGATCCCAGTGATTCAAGTAACATGCACATTAAGTAATCTTGATAAACTAATAACATGATATTAAACAACTTATACTGGGATTGGGGAGATTGATGGAGGAGACAACGTATGTATTTTGGGTGGACTTAGGATTTAGGTTGCGCAGTCGAAAGAGAGTTCCACTGCAGGGTTCCCGCGGGTGATTGACACCCCGTCCTGTTCTTATTCCTATTATACATGTTCCTGACTACCTTGCGGTAGGTCCTGGTTCAGCACCAGGAGTCTGGGCCGTGGTCTCGGGTATGCACGGGACCCACCTAAAACACAGACAATGTCTCCAACCGATCAGTTTCAATAACTGAGGACCTCGATTGGCATGTGTGATAGGCGTAGTATGGGATGCGTCTATTACATGTGGCAATTGGTATTCGCTGACATAATTAATAATAATAAACTATTAATGTATTGTGACTAACCGTAATCACCCGACTGTATATATATGTATAAACTATGATAGATATAGGATTGTACATCAAACTAGTGACATATGTTAGGTTATACATTTTGACATTAGTTGTTCCCTGTTGTCATGTTATCAGTTATATATCGTTCATAGTTACTATTGATATTGATTATTTTGTTACCTTTTATTTTCAGATTATCATGTTATTTCTTACATTGTTTTTTTTTTTGCACGAGCACCTTCCTCTTTACACACACACTCATTAGGTCACTTCTGACGATCCTGAATTTGCATGTCCAGGGTATTGGACATCTTCTTATATTGTTCAGGTATTTGTGTGATCGTACGCGTTACGAGGAGCTGGAGTCTCTCTTTTCTTGATTATAGGTATTCTTGCTCTTTTATTCATGTTATTTTCTGATTCTATCTTTATCACATTCCGTTACCATTTCTTTCCTTTATTCATCTGCTATCATTGTGTTAGATATTTATATGTCATATTGCAGTGATATTGATTTTTCATGGTAAATTTTATAGCTTGTTCGGGTTACTTAAGGCTTAGCGCGTATACGTGAGGTATTTTCCTTGCGTATATGCGTCGCCGGCTCTCATCGCGTTTCCGCTTCAGCGTATTTTGAGAAGCGGGGCGTGACAACAAGTGCTTACAAAATTACAGTAGATGGGAAGCACTTGGAAAGGAACAAAAAATGTGTTTATACTGCGACCCAGGTGGCAATATACGAAATGAATCTCTCTTCGCAGTGCGACCATGGCGCAGTTGATGACTGAAGCCATGAAAATGAAAACTTTATTCATTCTAGGTAGACGCAACATAAAACTACTTCCTCTGTAATTAAAAGGAAAAGTAAGAATTGGAAACATCAAACTTTAAAAAGAATTATATAACAGGTTTTATTTAATACCAATAATGGACAACTAGTCCTGTAATGGCCCAGCAGTTGACAGTTTTCACACTTTCGATACTTCACTTCCTTCTGTGATAGAGAATCTTCAAAATCAGACTTAAGCCTGGATGCATCTCTAGGCCTCCCCTTGGTTGGTACAGGACCAATTGGATCGCGTATAGTCAATTCTCCACCATCCCGCAAAACAACGGCGGATTCACTGGAACCAATATTAGTTTTAGACTGTGATGATTGATAATTTACTGACCTGGCTTTGTATTCATTACTGGTTTCTTCAATAAATCTTTCCAAAATAGCATCCAACTTTGAAAGATGGAGATCAGAATAGGCCACCATTTCAAGAATTGGATTAAATTTGAAACGAAGTGTCCACAATCTAGCCGTCCCTCGAGTGCCTTGACTGGGATAAGGTCTAATGCCATTTTCAATTACAACATTTTTGTAACGAGCATCCAACCTCCATCTCTGAAGTATATAGGATTCTAGTATATGTGTAACGTGATTACGCCACAAAATGCACAGAATATATTTACAAAAGATACTCTCTGTTTCAAATAATGAGCAACTACAAGACACATCAAGTTCATCAGACTTCTCATAACTAATCTTTTCTCAGGTGTCTTTTGATTCTGAAAAATCACCAACCAAATATTTTGCTCCGGGTCAATCGTGTTCCAACCCTTCTGAAAAGAGTTTCATTACAACTGCCCATTCCTTTTGGAACAACTGAAAAATCTTCGGGGTATACAACTTCGTAACTTATATCTCATATGAATTCGATGTACAGTTAGGCATAGAATTTAAACCCCGAAAGTCTTGTTGAGATTCGGAACTACGACGAGCAGAAACAGCTTTATCATATTGGTGGACAAATTCAACTAGTTTCGTATTTGCATTGATAAATCCATCAAAGAAAGAATTAATACTCTCAGACCTCTGACTGGTTGTCATTCCAGCACAGAAAACATCCTTGAGATATGCATTAATCCAGTGTCCACGCAATCTTTACATCTTCAACAATCAACTGTCTTCTTCTTCATCTAAATGATATTTTTCACTCATCAGTCTCCATCGCTCCTCGCATGTGTTTATATCACGGGAGGTGTACCAAAGATGAAAATCAGAGACCATATCTTCCCTATACTTGTTCGTCATCGGGATTTGTTGCTCGGCAAAATATTTTCGTACATGCCAAAAATAGTACCGGTGCCGAGTAGTTGAAAAAACCATCTTGATGGCATCACCGATCTGGGCATCCTGATCAGTAATAATCAATTTTGGTGCAACTCCGTGCATGCACTTGAGCCATTTATTGAATAGTCAGACAAATGTATCTCTCTGCTCATCCGCCAGCAATGCACAGCCAAACAAAATTGACTATCGATGATGATTTACTCTAGTGAATGGAGCAAATGGCAAGCTCAAGTGATTAGTCATGTATGTTGTGTCAAAAATGATCACATCACAAAACCTCATATACGAGAAAATAGCTCTTCCATTAGCCCGAAAAATGCTTCTAAGCGTGCCCGCATTATCAACTTCACTTGCAAAGAAAAATTCGGGATCAGACTCGACTTTTTCTTGAAAATATTTGATGATCGAAATAAATGTTGGCCCAAAGGCCCATCACTCTAGTTTTGATGATAATCAACTCATGAAGTTATAATACTAATGATCTTGTGTTTAATTAGTGACAGATTTGTTATCAAGATCTTAGTATGTGTGGAGCTTCAACAAAGGATTTAAAGTCAAGTTTTAGAGCTAGCACCGGTTGATTCACGAGCCTATGCATCAAGACCACATTAAGAGTTGAGCTTGTTGGATCGTGTTTTGGACCAAGTCTAGAAGATGAGAAGACTTCAAGTGAAGACTTCAAGAAGATGAAGACTTGTGTCTAGGTATAAGATTTTTGTTTTAGTTAAAATGTAAAGGATAGAATAGTTGGTGGATTGCTCAAGTATATATCACACACACACACTCTTGATTTAGTTGTCTTTTCATAAAAGAATTTTCAGATTTAGAAAAGACTTCCATTTTGGAAAAATACTTTTTGGTTTTTGAAATTTTTTATATGCATGTCTTTTATCCAAAATCATATTTAGAGCTTAATGCCAAAAACATAGATATTTCATCTTAATTGTGTAGTGGATCATATCCATACACACTTGCTTTAATGAATTCAAAATATCTTGTTTTTGTATCATGAAGAAGTTTGGAAAACAAGTTTTAGAAAAATACAAGTTTTCAATTGAGCCAATATTTCCAACTTACAAAAATAGTCCAATCTTTTATAACATGCCTTGATTTTGTGCAAGCATGTTTGTTTATCAAAGTATAATGGTAAAACTATTTTTGTAGATTTTCTAAGTATTTATGGGATTTTATTTCAATCAAAAAGACCAAGTTTTAATCCCAGATTTTCTGTTCCAGGCTTCAGCCAAGTCGACTAGTCGACCTACCAAGTCGACTAGGGCTGAAGTCGGTCGACCGGCGTGCACGACGTGCACGCCTTGACCTGGCAGATGGCCGGCCGACCGACACAGTCGACCGGAACTGAGAGCTGTGCTCTCTGTTCTTTTCGGTCGACCGGGCGGTCGACCGGAGGCTCCAACGGTCTGATTTTTGACCGTTGGCGGTCGACCGGACGGTCGACCGGACGGTCTGACAGACCTCCAACGGCTAGTTTTTCTGAGCCTATAAATTTGGGGGTTTGGCCATTGTTTTCACCAAGATTTGGAGAGTATTTTTGAGCCAGTTTTTTCAATCCTTTTCAGAGGTTTTCTCCACAAATTTGAGAGCAAATATTTCCTATCTAAAAGGAAGATTTTATCAAGAGTGTTTAAAGTGATTTCTTGAGTTTTTCACCATAGATTCAATCCTTGCTTTTCTCACAATCACTTGAGCTATCCATTGCTTTATCTATCCATAGGATTGTGTTGTGAGAGTTTTTGTTAGGTGATCAAAGTGTTGTGATCACCAAAGATCTTTTCTTTGTACTTTGAGGAGACGGGCAAGTGTGCTCGTGGTGGTTTAGAGTTCGGTTGTGAACTCTTGGTTTGAGCTGCGGCCTCGGCAAGCTTGTGGGGCTTGCGTGTGTACGGGACTAGGGAGTCCGAGGGATTGTAGGTGTTGCGGCACCAAGGAGAGATCCATTGGGATCGAGCATAGTGAAAATCCTTCGTGTGTCGAAGGTGGGGATGTAGAGCAAGTGTGCTCGAGCCTCGAAACAAATCCCTTGTGTTTGCGATTGCTCACACTCTCTCTCTCTCTATCTCTTGTTTATATCTTGCATGCTTATATTGTGTTTATCTTTTCATGCTTGATATACATTGTGTGCTATATTGATATACTTGCTTGGGTTGTTTGCTAACACTTGTATTTAACCAAGAGAGCCAATGCGGCACCTCAACCCTTATCAAGGGGAATCTAGAGGAGTTTGTCCAGAGCCCTTTACGGGAAATTCGGCAACACTCTTGTGTTATACGTGGTGTTTAGTGTAAAAGTTTTATTTGGTCATAATTGCTTTTAGCTTCCGCATTATTTGGCATTAAGTGACCATTAGATTAGCCATCACCTATTCACCCCCCCTCTAGGTGAACTTACAATTGGTATCAGAGCTTGGTACTCTGATTTGGGTCTTACAACTTAGAGTTAAAGATCCTCATTTTAGGCTAATCACAATATTTGTACACACATCATGGACTTCATGTCACCACCCACTTTTGACATTCTTAACATCCAAATTTGGAAGGTTAAGATGTCCTTGTACCTCAAAGCCTTAGGTATTCATGTTTATCTTGCCACAACTAATAATGATTATTGTTTAAATGGTAAGAATATTGAGGCTAATGCAAAAGCCCTACATGCTTTAAGATCTACCCTAAATGATGATTATTTATCTAGGGTTGCTAGTCTTGATTTGGTTTTTATAGTTTGGAACACCCTCATCTCCCTTGGCGAAAAGGAACAATACTATGCGGGGAGTGACTCGGATGTTGGAAGCAACACCTCCAACTTGTGCTACATGGTCCAAGGGGATAACCCCCTTGAGGTAACTACTGAATCCGAGGATGAGGATAATAACATGTCATATGAAGAGCTCTCTACATTTTGTCAATTAATGCTTAATAAATATGACATGATTAAAAAGGATAATAAAAATTTGAAAAAGAAATTTGATTGCATGCATAAAGAAAATGATTCTTTCAAAACTAATATTGCATGTTTAGAAAAAGAAAATGAAATTTTGAAAAATGAGAATGTTTCCCTCATGTCTAAATTGAATGATCTTTGTGAAGGAAACACAAGTTTGAAAAATGAAATTATTTTGATGGGAAAACAAAAAGAAATTATTTTGTAAGAAAATAACTCTTTAAAAAGAAAATTTGTTGAAAAAGAAAAAGAAAATGTTTTTCAAAAGAAAAAGAAAAATGATTCTATATCTCACCATGCTTTACATGCCACCACTAGTGAGATTAATGTTTTGAAAAATAAAATTGATAGTTTGAGCTCAACTTTGAGCTCTTGTGCATTTAATCATTTTAGGTTGGAGTCAATGTTTTCAAAGAAACAAACTCCACACATTCATGCACAACATCATCATGCATTTGCTTATGTTGCACGTCACGTTCATACACATTCACATAAGTATTCTAAGGTGTACACATGTACACATTGTGGCCGCAAAGGCCATTTAGCAAAATTTTGTTATGACAAGTTGCATGTTTTAAATTTTGCTAATAAAAATGTTTGGGTGCTTTACAAAGCTAACCCCCAAATGGGTACCAAAACCCCCACCGTATGTTTTTGATGTAGGTGAGGGCTCTCACACGACGTGAGAGAAATGGTGCCTTGGTGGTGGTTGCATGGACTTGATGGACATACTTTTGATGCACCGCTATCAAGGAGGTTTTGGTGGGAAAGACCACCATGCTTGGAGCTTTGGAGTTGGTGACAATCTCTAAACTCCTACCTTTTATGTACATGCTTTTACATATATCATATTTATAGCATGTTCATGTTTTTGTGCTTCATGTGGTAAACTAGTTTAAATGTAGTTTTTATCAAAACTTGTGTTTTTACATGTACAAATAGTGAGAACAAATTGATTCGTATATGTTTACACTTTATGCTCATTTGTACCCACTATATGCACATGTATAGCCTAGTTTTGATGATTTCCTCATTTATACATGCTTTGCCAAAATTTATGATTTTACTTTATGTATATGTATTTTTAATTCAAATATAATAAATATACATGTATACCCGTGAGTCTCTTGCCTTCATGCAAATACATTTGATAGACTCTTTTATGTATGGGATATGTATGTGTATTGTTAGGATTGGATAAATCATACATATACCTAGAAGTGTGTTTTGTTTTAATGAAAAATGAATTTTCATGTTTGTTTGATAAAAAAAATGAATTTTTATGATTTAAAAATGATACTCACACTTTTTGAGCTTCAATGTCTATTTTCATGAAAATGCTATTTACATGACTTTTGAACACTCACACTTTATTTATTTTGTCATGACTTAGTTTCATGGACATATTTTGAGCTTTATAGACTATGAGTGTAAAATTTTGTGTATTTAGTTTTGTTTCATGAAAAACATATGATTTATTGTATTTTGAAGGATCTTTAACTAGTTTTTCAAAAATCAATTTGTACTAGTTATTTATTCTTCAAATTAGTAGTTTATGAGATATACACATGATCCTATTATTGCTTCAATTGGTATCATTGAATCGTTTCAATGGTATCAATTTGACTCTATTTTTGTATATACTCATATTTTGTTTTCTCATATATGTATGTATCAATTTCATTTGGTATACTCAATTTTCATATATATATATATATATGATTTGTTTTGTGCTTGAGCTAAAATTGATTTACATTTTTAAAGCACAAAGTTGGTTTATGCTAAGCTTAATTCAAATCTTATTTTTCAAGCTTATGCATTTGTTTTTAAATTGGTATCAATATGGTTGATCATTACTTTACTATTGATCACTATTTTACAATTGATCATTTTCAAAATTGATATCAAAATTCAAAATTTGTTTTATTGAGAGAATTCAAAATTTTGTTTGATAAGAAAAATTTCAAAATTTTTGATTTATATTGCATATATGCAAGGAGAGCTTCACATCTCTTCTACATATAAATTCATGTTGAGTGTATTGTATATTGAGGAGCTTGACAACTCTTCTTTATGTGGTACACGTGTGTAGGGGGAGCTTCACATTTCCTCTTATGTATTGCATATTATGTGTTATGTGAGTTAGGGCTTGTCATCCCTTCTTCATGTAATGCATATATGTAGGAAAGTTAACTTAGCGTCTTCCTCTTCATGAATGTATATCGCATATAACCATTTATTGATTTGTTTGGTTTACCCCTTCTTTGGTTCTTTGTTTCGGACAAAAAGGGGGAGAAAAATTTGATGATTTTGTTTTTACTTTAACCCCTTTGTTAATGATTGACAAAAAGGGGGAGAAGTATTTGAGATATATGCATGCTTTTGGTAAAAGAATTCATGTTTATGCATATATGTTTTGTTTTGCAAATAGGAGAAAAAGATTTTGTGATTTTGTTTTATGCTTGATTAGCATATTTACTCCTACATTTGCATACATGTTTATGTGCCTCACTGCATATTTATTTGTTTATGTGGTATGCATGAGTTCAGGGGCGGACCCAATAGTGGGCTGGGCCGGGCTGTAGCCCGGCCCATTTTTTTCATATATTGTGTGGAAAACCGTAAAACGTAGCTTATAGGTGAAAAATGATTGTTACACATCATGAGTAGCCCGTCTAGCTCAGTTGGTAGAGCGCAAGGCTCTTAACTTTGTGGTCGTGGGTTCGAGCCCCATGGTGGGCGGCAGGTCCTTTTATTTTCCCTTGTTCTTCACCTTTCATTGGCTATAGTAAAGTAGAGCGGGAAGCTTTTTATATATATATACATGGGCGTTTTTCAGATATTCTCTTATATTTTTTTCTTGCAGCCCACCCCCAAAAAATTAGCCCACCCCAAAAAAATTTTCTGGTTCCGCCCCTGCATGAGTTAAGGGGGAGCTTCTTTGAAGCTTTACTTTAATCCATGCATATATAACTTCATGAGTTTTGTCATCATTAAAAAGGGGGAGATTGTTGGCCCAAAGGCCCATCACTCTAGTTTTGATGATGATCAACTCATGAAGTTATAGTACTAATGATCTTGTGTTTAATTAGTGACAGATTTGTTATCAAGATCTTAATAGGTGTGGAGCTTCAACAAAGGATTTAAAGTCAAGTTTTGGAGCTAACACCGGTTGATTCACGAGCCTATGCATCAAGACCACATTAAGAGTTGAGCTCGTTGGATCGTGTTTTGGACCAAGTCTAGAAGATGAGAAGGCTTCAAGTGAAGACTTCAAGAAGATGAAGACTTGTGTCTAGGTATAAGATTTTTGTTTTAGTTAAAATGTAAATGATAGAATAGTTGGTGGATTGCTCAAGTATATATCACACACACACTCTTGATTTAGTTGTCTTTTCATAAAAGAATTTTCAGATTTAGAAAAGACTTTCATTTTGGAAAAATACTTTTGGTTTTTGGAATTTCTTATATGCATGTCTTTTATCCAAAACCATATTTAGAGCTTAATGCCAAAAACATAGATATTTCATCTTAATTGTGTAGTGGATCATATCCATACACACTATGCTTTAATGAATTCAAAATATCTTGTTTTTGTATCATGAAGAAGTTTGGAAAACAAGTTTTAGAAAAATACAAGTTCTCAATTGAGCCAATGTTTCTAACTTACAAAAATAGTCCAATCTTTTATAACATGTCTTGATTTTGTGCAAGCATGTTTGTTTATCAAAGTATAATGGTAAAACTATTTTTGTAGATTTTCTAAGTATTTATGGGATTTTATTTCAATCAAAAAGACCAAGTTTTAATCCCAGATTTTCTGTTCCAGGCTTCAGCCAAGTCGACTAGTCGACCTACCAAGTCGACTAGGGCTGAAGTCGGTCGACCGGCTCGGTTGACCGACGTGCACGACGTGCACGCCTTGACCTGGCAGATGGCCGGCCGACCGACACAGTCGACCGGAACTGAGAGCAGTACTCTCTGTTCTTTTCGGTCGACCGGGCGGTCCAATGGTCTGATTTTTGACCGTTGGCGGTCGACCGGACGGTCGACCGTTAGGCCTGACAGACCTCCAACGGCTAGTTTTTCTGAGCCTATAAATTTGGGGGTTTGGCCATTGTTTTCACCAAGATTTGGAGAGTATTTTTGAGCCAGTTTTTCCAATCCTTTTCAGAGGTTTTCTCCACAAATTTGAGAGCAAATATTTCCTATCTAAAGGGAAGATTTTATCAAGAGTGTTTAAAGTGATTTCTTGAGTTTTTCACTATAGATTCAATCCTTGCTTTTCTCACAATCACTTGAGCTATCCATTGCTTTATCTATCCATAGGATTGTGTTGTGAGAGTTTTTGTTAGGTGATCAAAGTGTTGTGATCACCAAAGATCTTTTCTTTGTACTTTGAGGAGACGGGCAAGTGTGCTCATGGTGGTTTAGAGTTCGGTTGTGAACTCTTGGTTTGAGGTGCGGCCACGGTAAGCTTGTGGGGCTTGCGTGTGTACGGGACTAGGGAGTCCGAGGGATTGTAGGTGTTGCGGCACCAAGGAGAGATCCATTGGGATCGAGCATAGTGGAAATCCTTCGTGTGTCGAAGGCGGGGATGTAGAGCAAGTGTGCTCGAACCTCGAAACAAATCCCTTGTGTTTGCGATTGCTCACTCTCTCTCTCTATCTCTTGTCTATATCTTGCATGCTTATATTGTGTTTATCTTTTCATGCTTGATATACATTGTGTGCTATATTGATATACTTGCTTGGGTTGTTTGCTAACACTTGTATTTAACCAAGAGAGCCAACGCAGCACCTCAACCCTTATCAAGGGGAATCTAGAGGAGTTTGTCCAGAGCCCTTTACGGGGAATTCGGCAACACTCTTGTGTTATACGTGGTGTTTAGTGTAAAAGTTTTATTTGGTCATAATTGCTTTTAGCTTCCGCATTATTTGGCATTAAGTGACCATTAGATTAGCCATCACCTATTCACCCCCCTCTAGGTGAACTTACAATAAACTCATAGCCAATGTTATTTCTACGGTAACGAGTAAAATCAATAACTTGTTGCGGGCTTACTTTTCACAACCTTCTCCGTGGTTCATTATATTAACAACACGGGAAATATTTGAAGGGCGAATTCCTACATCAACCAAATTGCTCATAATGCTTCTGCTAATTTTTCATCGATGTGTCTGCTAAGAGTAATGGTGATGGACCTTATCCGGGCTTGATAATTCATGTGAATGAGAATCAACAAACTTGGTGACAACCCAAGATCTTCTGTCAAATAAAAAATGAAGACGCACATGCATTTCAGCAGGACACGCTACTCTAGTGTCGATTCGACGGTGGACTGTAAGCCCATCTTGTCTTTTGTCATACAACTTCTTCAAACCCTCCTTGTTGCAATAAAATTTTCTGCAAATAACTTCATGAGGAGGCCTCCGTGACTTATCTATTCCTTTTCTTCTCACACCAAAACCTCTGTTCCTTGCATAAGAATTGTAGAAGTTGTATGCTTTCTCATCCTGATAAACTGTTTTCTACAAAAAAAATTTGCTGAACTAAATAAAAACAAATAATTGAATATCACACGTCTGAACTGTAATTACTAAAACTGCGACCAAGGTCGCAAATGTAAAGAAATCTATAACTTCTAAATAAAAGACTGCGATCGTAGTCGCAGTTTTTCGTATGTCCAGTTTTTTAAAAACGTGAATAATAACTGTACAACTCTCTCATTAGTATATACTGCGACCTTAAGTCGCAGTTCTTTAAATTTAGTGTATAAAATAGATATAATTGACATGGACACGTGTAAGATTATGAAAAAAGGACTGCAACTAAGGTCGCAGTTATAAAAATAGCTTATACATCCGAAAAATATTTTTAATACAAACTGCGATCGTGGTCGCAGTTAGTAAAATTTAGTGTATTAAATTAGTGGTCGCAGTTCATAAATCTTAGTGTATTAAATTAAATAGGTACCACTGAGATCGCATTTAAAAAAACTGTGAAATTCTTTCTGAAAAAAAAGACTTTAGAATAAGTGATTATATTGTTCTGTAAAACAAAATCTAGGTCGCAGTTCTATATAAGATGTACAAAAATCTTCTACATTTTAGAAATTGCGGGAAAAAATTGATAAAATAAAACCTCTTGATCAGCATGCAAAGATCTCAACCCTTCAATACTTTCAATATTCTGAGAGAAAGTTGAACCAGATGATATATGGTCCATATTTAGATTGGGAGATAGAGATCGCTTACGACTGCGACCAGAATTGGCAGGGGAAGTGGACTGCTCCGACGTCGATATTAAATAAAAAGGACAAAAACCTGATCTGCAAATCGTTATTTTCAGAAACAACTTTATGGCAGGAAAATGAAACCCTAAATCTGACAAAGTGCGGTAAAAGAAATAGGGAGAAAAATAATAATATACAATTACGGGACAAGTACCTTTTACCGAGGGGTATTTAGTAATTTAACTTATTCCAATAAGCAGGCCGCAACTTAGTGTGTGGCAAATATTGTGCCATGTCACCGCAGGCTGAGAGAGTCTCTCAGCCGTCGGCTAATATACATATTTCTGTGTGTGTGTGTATAAGAAAATGTGATCCCCCCCTTCTCTTTTCTTTGCTATTCCCCATTGAAGCCATCAGTGTGAGATTTAACATAATTCTCAGAACGTGGATGCCGGTGAACTTTGATTCAACTGTCACAAGGATCACAGATCAAGTGGCCATGATTAAATGACGTAAAACTCTGCGTTGTCCAGGCCAAAGCTATACTTGGAGGGCAAAATTTTGCGGGTCTAGATGCAGAGGATACATTTGATTGCCAGAGTACCGCAATGGTAAAGCCTCTTGCGATCAGCCAAGAGGTTGATCACAATAGGTTCGAAGTGTGAATTTGACTAAACCCTAGAATACAGCCTTCTCTCAAAACGGAAAATTGAGGTGCTGGTCCATGCGCAAGATTCAAAAGGGAAAAGATTAAGTAAAACCATGATGTAGAAGTTAACATGAATAAAATAGAATGTAAACATGAATGGAATATGAAACTATAAAGATAATATATACATAGAAAAGGAGAACCTCTTTTTGTAGAAAGCTTAGGCATTCTCTTTGTAATCCCAAGAGCACGAATCCATCTTTCCAGGGACAAAGGATCTCCTGCTCTCCCCTTTCTCCTACATACCTAACATTAACTTTATTCTTCCTTTAGTTTCATGCTTTCGGTAGGTTTTTTTTTTCTTTTTTTTTTCCTTTTCTGAGAAGAGAGACACTTTAGTATACTTTAGAAGGAAAAGGAATTTACAATTTGTCTCTATGCCCCTTGCTTTCTTTGCTATCACATTATTCTAGTCAAAGATCTTACACACAGCTTCAGATGGAGAGTCCAAGGGCATCACTTCAAGCATGGTCTATTATGTTTCAACCATCTCCCTTGTGTGGTGATTGTCCACAACACAGTCAAAGATCCTACATAGAGCTTCAGATAGAGAATCCAAGGGCTTCACTTCAAGCACAATCTATTTTGTTTCAACCATTTTACTAAGTACAAAAGTCATCCAAAAGATTTAAAATTATGATAACCAAAAGAGATACTGTAATTGGCTTGCAGAGGCTATAATAAGTATCATTTCTTCCAGAAGGTTGAAGAAAGTAAAAAAAAAACAAAGGGATTCAGTTTTGGTACACGGAAAGTAAAAAAAGTGGAAAAAAGGTTGAAGAACACACCTTATTTATTTATTTATTATTGTGAGAAGATTTTTGGAGCATGTCGGCTGAGGTGAAGTCTTTTGAGCTCAATTCGTGAGCATGTCTTCTACTATGATGTTTAACGATTCGAATTTCCAAAATAAAGATAATACAGTGTTCATTTGTAAATCAGAGCCACACTTCATGCATGTTGAATGCCACGTAGCAGCAAGGTTGTGCGACTCACGGTGCACCTGAATGCTCACCAGTTTTCAGATGTTTCAGGCTTCACAGTTGCTGCAAAGACCGACAAAGCAAAGCTCGACCGGGAAATGGAAGAAACAGGAAGAAAGAAAAAGATCAGAGAGACTTACACGGAACAAACGAAGTTAGATTGAATTAGCCAGGGCGAAGGTAGACAAGAGAAGGAGAGAGTTCCTTCGTCTCAGAGAGATGACAATTGCTGCGACCGTATTATGCAGCAGCAGGTGTCATCTCTCCTGCGACGAAGGATCCAGCTCCTTCAGAAACTTATTCATCTCCAAACTCATTTTTCTCTCTTGTAACTTGTCACACTAAGCATTGCCTCCGTCTTCAGTACTTATACAGTAGTTGGAACGAGACTCATTCTCCATCTCTCATCTCCTCTCCTTTCGCATTCAGTTGACCATACGACCAGAGAATCCTCACGCATGTAATATTCTGTTGAACTTGAAATATTATGGAAATCAACTCTGAATACAGTGTTGACTGGGCTTGACTTGCTCAACTCCTCTTGGTCTTTTCGGATCAACCCAGAGTGGGAGAGGCCCTCAATTCAAAGTATCGAATCTTAAATAGATTTTTTAGATTATCAAATGGGATCCCATTTGATTATGGACACTAGAGCCTAGTTTTCTTTGGCCCATTCTGTCTGTCAATTCTCGATGTGGTCTTCTTTGTTGAGTCAATGATTTGCTTTATAGCAAGTGGCTGTAAGGGGCTGTTTGTTTCGCCGTAAAAAGTGTAAACGTCCGTAATTCATAAATAATTGATAACTCAATTATAACTACGGCGTTTGTTTAAATCGTAATTCGTAAAAGACTTACGCAACTCAACTATCACTCACGTGCAACCTAATTACCACTCACTTACAGCTCAGTTACAGTTAATTTTGTGGTCATGCAAATTTGTATTATTTTTTATGTTAATATTAAAATTTTTAATATTTAACATTTTTAATATTTATTTACAATATTAAAACTTTTTAAATCACCAAATAGTTAATTTTGTAGTTAACTTTTTCACTTACGACTTACACATTACGACAATCAAACACTGTAAAATACAATACACTTTTCCACTTACAACTTTATATTACCAACCAAACATCGTAAAACTTACATGCATGTAACTCATTTATAACTGTAAAAGATTTTACCAATTACAACTTACAAATTACGGCCAATTACGACAACCAAACAGACCCTAAGTATCTGATGAACCATTCAAACAAGTATTTTATTTGTGAGTTTTTATATTAGCTGGCAATGATCCCTTTCCACCACCCATTTTGCAAGGTAACCAAGCAGCACCAGCCTGAAAGTAGCTAATGTTGAAAAATGATCTGGCGACTATAACCCCTTGTTTGAAATGGACTTGTTTTGTTTAGGGCAATTTTTCAAAAAAAAAAACTCATTTTTAATAAATAATTCTAAAAATCGATTCCTCTCAAAAGTTATTTCAAAACGAACTTTTGACACGTCATGCTGGCGCTGCAGTGTGGCGTCTGTGCTGGCGGGGGTCGGTTTTTTCTACGTCTCAGGTTGGCAATCCTGGATACTTTTGTGTTTAGTGTACTCAAATCAATAATGTGCAAATCATGGTACATGGTTTATAGATCACTGTTCTGATTAGATTACTTCATTGTGGATTTTCTTCCTACTCTTTTCTCCCTTGACGCAATGCTTATGCGCTTGCATATAATAACAGAAGGAAACTAAAATGTTACAAAGAGCTTCCCAGTGCGAAATGGGGGTGTCAGGGCGTGTTTAGATTCATGGAAGTTAGAGGAAAATGGGAAGTGGGAAAACTCATTTTCCACTTACTTGTTTTTTTTGAACCGGGAATAAGAAATGGGAAAATCTCTTTTCCTTTTCCCTTTTCCCTTTTACACATATCTTTTACACTACAATTTTTCCACTTTCAGAGTGCTACAGTTAATTTTGTAGTCATGTAAATCTCACTTGTAATAAGCTATAACTTAATGCATTAAGTTTTAATGTCCTGTAAATTTTACTTGTAATCCAATTACAATCCAAAAACGTTATTTCCACCAGCGGACTGATGTGGTGGTGGGAAGGAATGTCCATGACCATAACCGCACTCCCTGTCTCGGTCACGTCCACGACCACGGAAAGAAGATGGAGCCGAATGGTTGCTTGAAGTGCGGGAGGCAGTATGAATCGCAGGAGAAGGGGAGATGAGGCTTGTGGACGCAGATAAAGTGATAGCACGCCCACGATAAATCTCCTGATTAAGCATGAGGCCGATGAGTTCTTCTGACAGTCCAGGGTTGACTCTTGTGTTGATGGAGGTGACGACGAGTCATACTCAGGAGACAGACCACTGAGCAAGGTAGAGACGAGGTCGGAGTTGGCAACTGGATTAGCCACTACTGCCAGATTGTCCATGATGGATTTGACAGGCTGAATGTACTCTGACATAGAAGAGGTGCTCATCTTGATGGTGTGCAGCTGGTATTTGAGTTGCTACACTCTAGCTCTTAAGGGTGACGCAAAGATTCACTCCAGAGAGCAAGAACAGCCTTAGTGAGCGAAAAGATAAGCCAGCATAAGAGCATCTGATCAAGTTTGATCCAGCGAGTATATTCAGGATAGATGGTGGGTTGAGCATCATTCTCGGTAGAAGGAAGGAACCAGACCGGACACAGAAAGGTTCCATCGAGAGGCCTTCGAGATCATGGAGTTTGAGAAGAGGAAAGAACTGGGAACGCCATAGTGGGTAGTTTCCCTTGTCGAGTTTGACGTTTAGAAAGTGAGTGATGTTGGGATTGGGAGTGACCATGGATGCAGGTGTTTGAATGGAGATGAGGGAAGATGAAGAGAAAATACTCGACATGGTACATGAGTTGCTCTGATACCAAGATAAAGAAGAAGGAGAAGAACACTTATTTGTGTAATGACAAAATACCACTAGTTATGATTCTTGGTTGTATTTATAAACACATATTGATCACATGTTTACACTGATTTAGGAGAAACAATAGAAAATATTGATTGAGAGAGAGAGAATGAGAAACACATGGTGCATGAATCCCATGAGTCACATGTGTTCCTATCTTCATGGAGAGATTTTAAGATCTGCTTGATTTCATGAGGGGTTTCTTTCACGTGGATTACATGTTTCACATGAGTCACGTGTTGTCATTGATATCTCTAATAATCTTGTCAAAGAAAGTCATTCCAGAAGCGTATCGAGAGCTAAGACACTTGGTTGATTCTCGTGTCTATGCTAGATTATAAGAGAGGAGTCACATCTATCATTGCATCTCAATTGTTTCACTGAAATGTTGCAGAGAGATTGTGATTATGGTTTTGCGGTGTACATATGTATGAAATTGCCAGTCCCAGTTCCAAGCCCAGATGAAAATGTTGAGGTTTGATGTTAGATTTTTAGCTTAAGAGATGAAATGATCGTAATTCTCAGTAAAGTGAAAGTTGAATTCACAAGGTAAATAATATCTAATATCTTCCTCTCCTCCCCTTCCCCCAAGCAAAAACCCTAGAAAATTTAGATTCCTAGGGGAGGAGGAGATCGCCACCGGCCACCTCAAGTGGCCTGCCCTCGTCCTCCCCTCCAACCCGCCCCTGCCAGATTCAAAGTAGCCTTCTCTTCCTTTTCTTCTCTTTCCTTTTCTCTTCTTTGGTATGATCGGAGCTGGCAGTCGCGCAATGATATACTGGTGGTCGGTGATGGGTTTGGTCGGCGACAGATTTGTTCGCACGATGAAATTTCGGTGGTCTCTCTCTCGATCTGGTATCTCTCTCTCTCTTCCCTCCCTTTCTCTCCTTGATCTGGTCTCTCTACCAGTGGCGCCTCTCCTTACTTCTGACGGTCGCATCCCCCCTCCCTATCTCTCTTTCACCCCCCTTCCAGATTTGGCAGTCCGATAGCTTCTCCCCCTCCATGCTTCCCTCTCCTTCACCTCTTCCGTCGACGTTTCTTCTTCTTTCTCTTTCTCCAGATCCGGTAGGCCCATCTCTCCTCCACTTCCAGATCTGGCCGGCCGGTGACTTCTTCCCCTCTCCTTCTTCCCTCTCTTCCCCTCTCCCGTCGGCATCTTTTCCTCTCTCTCTCTCTCCAGATCTGACATGTCATCTCTCTTTCCCCCTGGAGGCGACGCCTCCTCTTCTTCGGCGGCCGCTTCCCCCTTCTCCTTTGTCTCTCTCCCCTCTCATTACTCTCCCTTTTCTTTTTCTCTCTCTGCACCTTTCCCTTTCCTCTCTCTCCCCTCCTCTACTCTCCCTCTCCCCCCTCTCTCTATCTCTCCCCCTCTTCTGTTCTTTTTCAGAGCCAGTTTATTCTTGCCAATCCTTTTGTTCTTCATTTTGAGAGCCATTACATGCCAATGCATTTTATCTTTGATAGTTTTTTTCTTAGCAAAAACCACAAGTTGCAGCTAAGGACAAGGATGTTGGTGTTATTGTGCTCCTGATAATGGGAGGTGCTAGACACAGGAGAATAAGACCCGTTGTGCTGTGTTGATGGTGATTGTGATTGCTTCTATTGAGATGAACATAAAGAGATGACTAATATTTGTGAGCAGATTTCAATTGGGGTTCTTTTCTATATAAGCACAGTGTCTACACTTGTTCTGAAGTATTTGCTATAAAAGAGAGTGGGCATAGTGGAAGAGCAATCACTTATACTGGTGTGGCTCCGTTTTTATAGTGAGTGTTCTGTCTTTGTTCATGAACCACTTCCCCTTAATCATGTCACCGAAAAGCTGATGGATGAGGGTTCGGGTGCCACTGTGAGCAATCGTGCATGTTCGGCAAAGCTATTGATGGGTTTGTTACCACTACGCGATATCGGCGAAGTTATTGATGGGATTGTATCGTATATCTATCTTTGTTGTAGTTTGTTGTTTTTGGTGATCTTACCATCCCCCACCCCATCCCCTTCTCTCTCCCCCCCCCCCTCTTGTAACATTTTTTTATTACTTTAATAAAATATTATGGGGGCTAAGGCCCCATTTTACCTCAAAAAAAGGGTAAATAATATGTAGCTAAAAAGGAGGTTCTGTTGTAGATATTACGGTAATTGGTAAATCATAAATGTTAAGTCATGGTAAATAACATCTTGTCCACACACACACACACACACACACACACATATATATATATATATATATATATATATATATATATATATATATATATATATATATATATATATATATATATTGGGGTTACTGTACCTCAGCCGACAGCTGAGAGAGTTTCTCAGTCGGCGGTGACGTGGTCGAATATATACCACATATCGGTCGCAGAGTGTAGGCGTCAAAAAAATCAAAAAAATCTCGCCTAAGGAATCGTTAATCAAATTGACCAAAATACCCCCTTTTACTTCTAAACTAGCAAAAACTCATCCACAATAAAATTTTACCTAAAATATTTGTAATTTACAGAGTATTTTCTGTTTAATATATCTACAGTTATAAAATTCTTAATTCTACTATATCAAAATTATAATGGAAAAAAATAGATCAAGATAATGAGAAATAAATAACAGCAGTAAAAAGTAAAAAATATGCGTGAAACTTAAAAAACTGTTGTTTTTTTATATAATTTTTTTATTATTTAATTTCTTGTTATTTTCAATTCATATAGGTTTAATAAAAGAAACTGAAATGAATAGAAAAATGAAATTTAATGTGGGGGCAGTCGTATATTATTTTTTGTATTACAAATGTACAGTGTAAAAAATAATGAAATACAATGGTTAATTATTTTGCAGATATTTTATAAATCAGATATCCTCGTAACTGCCACAATATTTGCAAATTGGTTGGATAATATTTCATGCAATTTTAAATGAACTACGACTATGGTCGGTTAAGGTACTAAAAAATTGCTTTAATCTTAATGTATATTATAAATTAGATCCAGGTCGCAGTACACATACATTCAAAAGTATAATCAAAAAAATATATAACTTTCAATTTTATATCACGACTGCGACCCTAGTCGCATTTCTTATTCGCGTAGAAATAATAGACGAAACATGTTATCGTTCTGCACTGCGACCACAGTCGCTGTCTTTTTTCGCATACCTTATGTAACAGAATTTTGATCGTTTTACAAAGTCTGTGATTATAGTCGCAGTCATAGTATGACAAAACTTTCGATCAATGCGACCATGGTCGCAGACTTAATATAATATAACTTTTAATTTTATATCACGACTGCGACCCTAGTCGCATTCCTTATTCGCAAAGAAATAACAGATAAAACATGCTATCGTTCAGCACTGCGACCACAGTCGCTGTCTTTTTTCGTATGCCTTATGTAACAGAATATTGATCGTTTTACAAAGTAGATTAGCCCTGCGACCGTGAGATCAGTCCGCGTATATCACATCTTATAAAATACTATATTAATTACTCTGAATTAATTAAAGTAATTAATATTCTATCTACCGTGATACATCAACAGTCTCAAAAAAGAGATGCACTAATATTAATCTCAATAAAGGAAAGATGTGCATCATACGTAATCTAAATATATAGAAAAAATATTACATAAAAAGTTAATTTGTAGTTCACATAATAAACCTCTGAAAAAAAGGAACTCTTCGGATTCTCCCGCCATAATTGCTTCAATTAAATATTTAATTTCTTTTTACCACTTCTTCGAATACTCAACCTTCACCTATAACAATTATTATTACTATTCATGTTATTTCACATTATTGACCTTTTTATAGTGCTTATAACTAATATATTATCTCATATCTAAAAATAATATTTGTGCTCTTCGTTTTCAATTTGATTTTAAAACTTCCAGAAAAGAATTCATTCTTGAATCATGTCTTCCCCATCTTCTTCCTCTGAACACTCAGATTTCAACTTCAATCATTCTCCCACCGGTCCTCTTTCTTCAGGGTATTCTAGTGAATCTAATAACAGTCTGGACTTCACTTCTTTTGACTATCTCACTACATCAAATAATATTTTATCTGATCCTCCTCTTCATGAGGATGATGAAGTTTTCATGATGCTTAGTGAGGAGGAACTTATTCCTCTGCCACTTTACAGATACATGCTTGATGAAAGCATGTCCTCTGATGCTGGGGGATCACTTTCTTTGAGTATATCTTTTACAGATTCTTCTTGACACGGGTCGAAAGAAGAGCTTGATACAGACGATCCATTCTGAGAGTTTATTGATGAATAAAAGCACCCTCAAAAAGAGAAAGAAACTGAAGAGAACAGCGAGCCGGACGACGAGGCAGAAGATGAGGAAATAAGTGATGAACAGAAAGACGAGGAGAATGAAGACGACGAATCTGCTTATGATGGTGATGACGACGAGGATTAAGATTTCTTGATCTTCTGATATTCAACGTTATTTTGTCTTCTTTTAAGAGCTTTTAATGCTCTTTTTTTGTAAGGTCTCTTTCTGATCATATTATATTATAAATAAAATTTACTTCTATCTGTAAAATGATCTTTCATCTTTTTAAAATACATATAAAGTATACTGTATAGTTATTATTTCTGCATCTTATATGCGATAATGGTTGCAGTACTCAGATAATAATTACTCTGAACTAATAGAACTACGATTATGGTCGAAGTCCATGATTACCTATATTTTTGTATGAAACTGCGACCACGGTCGCTGTCCTGTCATAAATAGTTTGATCGTTTTGCATTCAAAAAAGTTAAAAACAACGATCATAATCGCAGTCCAAAATTAAACTATATAAACAGATGATACTGAGAACATGATCGCAATCCTCTCAAATTAGTATATTTCACTGTATATCACAAATTAGAAACTGCGACTGTTGTCGTAAGCACTGCGACCATAGTCGAAGTCATTGATCACATGTAATATGTAAAAAAAAAATTTAATAGTTTATAGGCGGCTGAGACAACAGTCACAGTGAAGAACAAATATATAAAATAATACGTAAAGTGCGACTACAGTATCAGTCCTTAGTCACCGTAATTACATTAACCTAGCAAAAAAATCATCCACAAAATGTTATCGAAAGCACTGCGAGCATAGTCGAAGTCATTGATCACATGCAATACGTAAAAAAAAAATTTAATAGTTTATAGGCGGCTGAGACAGCAGTCACAGTGAAGAACAAATATATAAAATAATACGTAAAGTGCGACTATAGTATCAGTTCTTAGTCTCCGTTATTACATTTAACCTAGCAAAAAATCATCCATGACATGCTGTCGTTAAGCACTGCGACCATAGTCGCAGTCCTTATTCGCATGCAATATAAAAAAATAATAATAATAATTTATATGTTACATGCGAACAAGTAAACTGCGACTATGTTCGCAATCAGTAAAATTCTTACAGATCATATCATAAAAATTTACAAATTAAATAATTGTATACTATGATAAAGGGTGCTTTTAAAACTATTGAGAAATTATTTTATTTACCACTACGAGCTTAGGCGTATTCCTAAAATATATAATATCTGCATAAAAAAATTTAAAACTATTGAGAAATTATTTTATTGACCACTACGAGCTTAGGCGCATTCCTAAAATATATAATATCTGCGTAAAAAAAAATTAATAAAGAAGCATTCAAATTTGTTTCGTGATATGATGAAGTTGTACTTGAAGAGACATGATTCATACTCAGTTGGTCGTAGTTTGATCGCAGTTATAAAAGATAATTGTGACAATATTGACTAACGTCAGAAATATAAAAAATAAACTATACAGATCCACTATCTTTTACCGCAGGAGCATTTAGTAATTTCAACTGTTTCAATAGGCGGGCCGTCCTTTCTAATGTGGCTAATAATATGTCACGTCACTGCAGGCTAATAGGGACTCTCAGCTGTCGGCTGATATACATATTTCTGATATATATATATTTCTGAAATATGTATACATATTTCTGAAATATGTATATCAGCCGACAGCTGAGAGTCCCTCTCAGCCTGCGGTGACGTGGCACATTATTAGCCACACTAGGAAGAACGGCCCGCCTACTGAAACAGTTGAAATTACTAAATGTCCCTGCAGTAAAAGATAGTGAATCTGTATAGTTTATTATTACTTTTATGTTTCTGACGTTAGTCAATATTGTCACAATTATCTTTTATAACTACGACCAAACTGTGACCAACTGAATATGAATCATGTCTCTTCAAGTGCAACTTCATCAAATCACGAAACAAATTTGAATGCTTCTTTATTAATTTTTTTTTGGCTAAGTTTTATATATTTAAGAATGCGCCTAAGCTCGTAGTGGTCAATAAAATAATTTCTCAATAGTTTTAAAAAGAAATTTTATGCAGATATTATATAATTTAGGAATGCGCCTAAGCTTGTAATGGTCAATAAAATAATTTCTCAGTATTTTAAAAGCACCATTTGTCGCAATCTATAATTATAAATTATTGTTATTATTTTTTACATATTGCATGCAAACAAGGACTGCGACTATGATCGCAGTGCTTAACGACAGCATGTCGTGGATGATTATTTTGCTAGGTTAAATGTAATAACGGTAACTAAGAACTGATACTATAGTCGCAGTTTACGTATTATTTTATATATTTGTTCTTCACTGTGACTGTTGTCTCAGCCGCTTATAAACTATTATTATTTTTTTTACATATTGCATGCGATCAAGGACTGCGACTATGATATATATGGGGTTACTGTACCTCAGCCGACGGCTGAGAGAGTTTCTCAGCCGGCGAGACGTGACAACATAATAGCCACAAATTTGACATTAATTTTAGCGAATAAAAACCAAAAATTCACACCCGAGTTAGTATCAGTCACTTCAACAATCGCTTTGACGAAAATACCCCCCCTCACAACTTTTTACTGTATGTAAAACCTTTCCTTTCATAAAATTTTACAGATCTAAATTTTCAATTGATCAATCCGAAAAGATTTGTGCCATTGTTTCCCAATATTTCTTAGTTTTGTAAAAAATATCTGCTAAAGATGGCTCCAAAGAAATCATCCGCGGAAAAAGGTAATGGGGAAACCTAGAAATTTTTTTTTAGGGTTTGTAAATTTTAATAGTTATATTTTTTTCAGATTTGATTCCATTTTTACTTTTTTTTAGAAATATTCCTATTTTAATTTAACTTAAATATGTCTGCCGATTAACTGTATTCTTACTAAATTATTTTGATTTTTTTTAAATTTTCAAGTTTTTTGGTTTTTTAAAAAAAATTGTTAAATAATTTTTTTTAAAACTTGCGAACATGGTCCCAAATAAGAGTGAAAGATTCGCAAACTTACGATAATGAATCGCTTTTTAAAATTTAAATTTTGTAACACAACGACTAAGATTCAATTTTTTTTAATTCCCTTTTATGTTGACTTGGGTCGCAGTTGTCTGAATTAGCGTTTTAGATCTATGCGACCTTGGTCGCAGACATTTAAAAATTATTTGTTTTAAAAATTATTCACTTTCGTTTTTTATGGTTTCTTTTTACTAAAACTCTGCGACTGATGTCGCAGTGTGGCCGTTCATTCTCTCCTTTTCGGGGGTATGGTCGCAGTCTGTTACCTAAGTTAGCGTGATTGAATATTGCGACCCTGGTCGCAGTATGATGATACAAAGGTCCCTTCATGGTAAATTATTTTGGTTAATTACAAAATTGCATTGCGACCTTGGTCACAATGTATTATATTCTACTAAATTGGATTAACTGGACACTGACATATTACACTGCGACCTTGGTCGCTGTATGAAAAAACAAAGGATATAATTGGTGAATTATTTTGTTTAATTATAAAATTGCGACCGAAGTTGCAATGTAATATATCATTGCGACCTTAGTCGTAGTGTATTATAATTTATTAAAGTCTGTTGCGACCAAGGCCGCAGTCTTGTTTCTTTTATTTCTTTAAATGAACGTACTGCGACCCGGTATTTTAACGATATATGCTTTAATTTTATGAACATAATTAATTTAATAAAACGTAAAAATGATCATCCATGTCTTTTCTACCTTTAGAAATTAAAAACACACTGCGACCTTAGTCGCAGTCAGTTGTCCTGGCAGAATAACATCTGATTTTCATATCGTTTTTTATATTTTGATTGCATTTTGAATTTATTTTGTTATTAACAGCACGGTGTTGTATCTCAAAGTAGAGATCTTGAAGATTATTTCATCAAGCAGCAGTTGAAAAACTGGACAACTGATGTGCATTACGTGTTCTTTCCGATCAATCACAAACACAGTGCCAAGGAAGCTGGATTTCACTGCACAGTGCCAAGGAAGCTGGATTTCACTGGACCTTTTTGGTATTTGATTGCCAAACAGAAGAGTAGATTTTTTACAACTCTTTGGTCCCAGTGAAAAAATAAAGTAATACATTAAAGCTTTATCAGAAAGATGCAATTTTGTGCTTACTGAATATTTGCATTTAATTTGATTAATATTGATATTCTTTTCTATTGACATTGCAGAAAGAAAAATTATTACAAAATTTGAAATTGATTTCAATAAATTAATGAAAAAAACATATATAAAAAACGCAAGATGTCCCCAACAAGCAAACAGGTATTTTTTTCTTGTGACATTTACCTAACATTTTTTTTGCTTATTTAGAGTACAAAAATCTAATCTCTTTTAATGATTTCCCTGAACAATTTTCAGTGTTGATTGCATTGTATATGTATGCAAGTACATGAAAAGTATAGCATTTGGTAGTCTATCAGCCATTGATACTGTGACGGCATCCGATGTACAAAGACTAAGAAACGAGCTTGCATACATATTACTCACAGACAGAGAGAAAAGTTGGGATGAAAAAATAGAATTTATAAGAAGGATGATATTTGAAGACTGATAATTGACTTAATTTTTTAATTATAATAATGTTAATTCATTGATATACCTCATTTTTTTTTGATAAATGTAACATTAGGTGTAAAGCAGGTCTGTTGTCTTTATTAATGTAATTTGTAAACATTTTTATTCATTTGTTATACAATCCACTGAGATTTCCTTATTTCCATTCTATAGCTGTTGTTACCTAGGTCACATTGATATTAGAAACAAATCATGAGTTCAGAATTTGTACTGCGATCAAAGTCGCAGTCAGGACCTGGGAAATTGTATCGTTTGCTTATATTCGGAAACAAATTCATTTTTTTAAGGTTTCTTTATACTAAAACTCTTCAACTGATGTCGCATTGTTGCCGTTCGTTCTCTCCTTTTTGGGGGCATGGTCGCAGTATGATGATACAAAGGTCCCTTCATGGTAAATTATTTGGTTAATTACAAAATTGTAAAGCGACCTTGGTTGCAATGTATTATATTCTACTAAATTGGATTAGCTGGACACTGACATATTACACTGCGACCTTGGTCGCTGTATGAAGAAATAGAGGATATAATTGGTGAATTATTTTGTTTAATTAGAAAATTTATACCAAAGTCGCAGTGTGAAATATCATCGCGACCTTGGTCGTAGTGTATTATAATTTATTAAAGTCTGTTGCGACCATGGTCGAAGTCTTATTTTCTTTTATTTCTTTAAATAAACGTACTGCGACCCGATTTTATACTATTATTTTTAATGTTTCTGCATGTAACACCCCGCTCCTGGAATACGTACTTAGTTGCGTATTCAGATTTCTCGATCGTATTTTTTGATTTACTTCCTGTATTTGTTTTGTATTATGAATTATTAGTGTGATTGTTTTATGTTAGATTTGGATTCGTGGATTCGGAGTCAGCCTTAGTCTGAACCGAAGGCCCGACCTCAGAGTATTGCTCGATTTAGTCTTTCTGGTATTCCGATTGACCGATTTCAGTTTTAAACATCATTTTCCAATATTCTAGATTTTCTATAATTTCTGAAATTTTCTTGGATTAAGTTGGAAATCTTCAAACCGGTGTCGGCTAGTCTCGTTGACCGATACCGGATTTTTAATTTACAAACGGTTTGAAATTTCTAAAAGTGCCTTTTGACATTACTTCTTAAAATCATATTTTCTATCCCAATGCATTTTATGGGATTTATCAGATTTTATCGAAATCCGGCCAATCCGGTGTATACGGTATTGACGGTTGACTTCAGGATTTTATCTGAAAAATGAGTTGAATCTTTGAAAAACCTATTTTGCCAAAAATCATTTTATAATATCTATTATTTTTGAGAATTTTTAGGAAACTTTCCGAGTTATTTCATTTTAGGCTTTTCCGGAGTTTTCAGTACTTTCCCAGATACCGAGGAGATTGCCCTATATATTCCACTCTTGTCTTTTCCCCATTTTCTCTCTCTTTCTTCAAACGCGGCATTCACCTACCTGGGATTCTGCATTTAATGCAGAGATCCTCTCCTCACCTCCTCATGCTGCATTTAATGCGCTGCTATCAACTCCCATCAAGTCATCATGACTTTTGTCTTTTTGTAAAACGCAGCTTTGGCATCTTCCCTGGACGCAGCCTTGATTCCCGCGTTTGGCCTATTTTGGCCTAAACGCAGCCAACCATTTTGTTGAGACGCAGCCCATCTCCTTCCAATGAAACGCAAGTTTCATTCTTTGGCTTCCAAAGTCAAACTTGCAATCATTACTTCCCTCATATATAAATACCCCACCTCCTTCTCTCTCTTTCATTTCTCTTCTCCTTCTTCCTTGTTTCCTGCAGCTACCAACAGAGAAGCCACCAAGAGCCTCCTCCTCCCTCCTTTGGCCACCATCTCCTTCACCAACACCACCACTTCTTCCTTCTCCATCTCCTCCACCACTCCAACAGCAAAGACACCAACTCCAACCATCCATATCACCCTCTTCTTCCTCTCTTAACACCAAGAACCCATCTCCACCACCAAACTTCACCACCATCTCCACCACCACCTACATCTCCTTGGCCACCACCAAGTATACCATCTTCACCTCCACGGCGAGCTCTTTCATTCTAGCCAACTCATCGCTCCCCGTGGCACAGTTTGCAAAATCCCATTTTGGCAACTTGAACTAGACTTGCACCATCAACCTCCCTCTCTTGTGAAGACCGGCCACTCCTCTTGGATTGAGGCCGCGTTCTTCTCCGGCGGCAAGACTTAGGGCCGGTACCCTCCTTTTGGATTGGGGCCGAACTTCCCTTCGTCGGACGCGGCAAAGGAACCCTTAGGCGAGTGATTTTCCTCGCCAAAGACTTGGTTAACTTGTATTTGCATATCAACAAACCATAACTTCCAAAGTTAGTCTTGCTCACTGTTTGGCAGTATTAGTCGACTTGACCAATTCATAAGTCGACTAGCCCCTTTGAAACGCAGTCCTATTTCTGAGACGCAACTCTGTTAGTCGACTACATGTTTCCCCCAGTCGACTAACCCTTTTCTGAAACGCGCCCTTCTTGGAAACGCAGCATTCCTAGTCGACTTGGCAATCACCCCTAGTCGACTAACTTTTCTTCTGAAGACGCGGATCTTTGAGACGCGGACTTTATTAGTCGACTATCCATTGTTCCTAGTCGACTAACGCAGCTCCCTTGAGACGCAGTCCTCTGAGACGCGACCTTGACTAGTCGACTACCCACAATTTCCAAGTCGACTAACCTTTCTGCCTGAGACGCGGCTCTCTCAGACGCGGCTTTATCAAGTCGACTACCCCTAACGCTCTAGTCGACTAACCTTCCTCTTGAAACGCAGCTCTCCCAAACGCAGCCTAGCTAGTCGACTTGTCCCTTGTCTTTGGTCGACTAACTCCTTGATTAGTCGACTACCCATAAATTCCTAGTCGACTAACTTTGGCTGACAGCTGTGCTTAATCACTTTCTTGAATATGGACCTTATCCTCGGGACTTGTATTATATATTGTGTTATTTATCACCTGCCAAATATCATCATCCTGTCATGCTATCACTTGATACCAGCATGATCTACTCGACTTGTGATTATCACGTTTACGGGAATCCTGCCTTGTTATCCTGTACTATGTACAGTGACCTGTTATCCTGAATGGAACTAAGTGCCACATGGAGCAAAGTGCCACATCACACTCGTGGTGGGGGCCACCTCTTGAATCTGTGGGGGCCACCTCTAGAATCCATCCCCTCAGAGCAAAGTGCCACATGGAACAAAGTGCCACACCATACTCGGTGGGGGCCACCTCTTGAATCTGTGGGGGCCACCTCTTGAATCTGTAGGGCCATTTCCTGTCTTGACCAGTTATTCCGTAATCTGATAATATTGATAAGCCATAAAAAGGACAACTTGCACGGGAATGGAGGAAGTGATGGATGCCGGAATGATGCCTTGCTTATAGTAGTGGATTACCTGAACTGACGATTCGTGTTAGAGGGATTTAAGGCCCTCAGAAGATGCGTGTTAGGGGGATTCAAGGCCCTCAAGCTGGTCCCGGGTGTACGGGAACTACTATAAGAGGAGCTATCAGTTCTCCATCAGCTTCCAGTAACAACCCTCGGCTTGCTTATATATGGATGTATGTGTGTTGAGATGTACACCAGGACACATACCTAGATATATGGGTCAGACGAGTAATAATAACGATTCCCGTTATGTACTCCTGTTATGATTCCTGTTATGTACTCCTGTTATGCCCGTTATGATTCCTGTTATGATTCCTGTTATGTACTCCTGTTATGCCTGTTATGTGTTCTTGTTATGACCACTTTGTAATTCGGGTTGTATGTGCTTGGATTACGATGATATGAGATAAAGGTATATAGATGAGGGTTTTCTTGTTTGGATTATTCCTTCGATGTACTAGTCTCATGGAGTCGTGACCTAAGCTTATACAATCGGTTTTGCCCGTAATGAGGTTTTATATCGGATTTCCTGTTTTACGATTATTATGCTATATCTGTTCATACCATGCTCTTTACTTGTATTCTAACCCGCCTGTCTCCTGTTCTTATCTGATCATATCATGAGTACTTCCTACTTGATATTATTTGTTATATACATTTGTGCTCGTCCTGGCTCGCCACTTGGCTTTTGCTTCACCATTCGCCTGGGGAGTTTCATCTGACTCCCCTGGATCCTCATGTCCAGGTTTTGGAGCTTGGAGCGTGTGGATTCCCTCTGTTGCTGATCAGAGTAGCGCAGCAGTAGCGCGGATCTTCAACAGACCGTCCGGAACTCCATCCTTCCAGGCCCCCTGTTTGCCTCTCGAGTTTTCCTATTGCAAACTCGTGAGTGCCTTTTGTACAGTTCATATATGTACATCTTTTTGTACTCTCGCATTTGTGCCTATCTGGTGATGTAATATTATTGTAATATTGGATCACCCCTGGTGATAACTTTGTAACTGTACTCATGTGTTGGAATGTATAATGCACCACTTGCTTCCGTACTCTGATTCTTGCCTGTACTGATGCTTAGCGTATATACGTGAGGGTATTTCTGACCTGCGTATATACGTCGCAGTGACGTCCCCGTACCCGCAGGATCGGGGCGTCACACTGCATCTATAGGTTGTATCGTTTGCTTATAATGCGACAATTGTCGTATGAATAATTTCGTCTCTAAAAAAATGTATCTATTTATAATCATTCAATTAATGTAATCGAGACAGCGATTGCGGTCGCAGTTATTGATGCGACTAGCAGATCGCATTGCGACTATGGTCGCATTGCCCTATTCGGAACTACAAAGTTTTTATACACATAACGATATATGCTTTAATTTTATGAACATAATTAATTTAATGAAACATAAAAATGATCACCCATGTCTTTTTCTACCTTTAGAAATTAAAATAGTAATAGTCTTGACGTATTCAAGGTACAAAGTAACTGCATGTAAAAATATATTAACTTTTTACCTGTTTTCGAAAACTGAACAGTCACCTGAAAAGTATATACTTTTGATAAAAGGTAGAGAATAAATTTGCGCCATGTTCACGTCGTTTGAGAGTATAAATCTTTTGGAATTCTTGGATTATTAATATATAAAGGATGTCCATTAGAGGATAACAAACAGATTAAATTGGTTTTCTGAAATTCGTCTCTTTCAATATTCGGAAACAGATTAAAAAATGTCTTCTCCACCATCTTTACCAGAAAGAAGCCAATCATCTAATGATGATTTGATGTACAGTTCAGATTCGTTCCCTCGCTAAACGTTGTTGGCCCAAAGGCCTTTCACTCTAGTTTTGATGATGATTAACTCATGTAGTTATGTGTACTAATTATCTTGTGATTTTAGTTTCAGTTTATTAATCAAGATAATTAGTTGGTGTTTAGCTTCAGCAAGATGATTTGGAAGCTACCCACATGTTGATTCAAGAGCCCAAGCGTCAAAGATCATATATAGCACTTGCTCGGTGGATCAAAGAGTTTTGGATCGAGTCGGCTTGGAGATTGCGCTCTATAAGAAGACTTAGGTATCCCTAATTTAGTTTGTGTTTAGAACCTAATTGTAAAGATTAGAATAGTATGATAATGCTCAAGTTCACAACACACACGTTTCATGTTTTGAATATTAGTTTTTGGTTTTTCGGTTTTAGGTTTAACCGATTTTGGTTTGCATGAATAGATATTATATCAAAACAAGTTTACATGGTTTAATGTATATTAGATTTGTTCTATATACATGCATGCTTCAACTCATAGACAAACTTACTTTGATATACCTATTTCATGAGTTTTATGTTTTGGTATTTACAACAAAACATATTTTTGGACTTAATGACAAAAATCATGATATATATATGTTTCTTGTATATTGAATTTCTATTCATATACAATATGCTTCAAAATGTTTAAATATCATATTTTTGTATTTCAGATAGGTTTGGACAATGTGTATTTTCTATTCAAAATCCGAGTTTTAGAAAATACAAGTTTTGGTTTTGATAAATATGATAAGATACAAAAATAGTTTTAATTGCTTGATATTTGAGTCAAAACTTTTATCACATGTGTATATATCAATGCAAAATGCTAAAACTATTTTTGGGGATTTTTAGTAATTTATAAGAATTTATTTGACATTAATTTTCCTCAGATTTCAGAGCTGACTTTTGTCTGCCAGGCTTGGCCGGTCGACTGGTACGGTCGACCGTACCAAAGAAGCCAGTCGACCGTTCCGGTCGACCGACGTGCACGGATACGTGCACGCTGGCTGACTCTGTATCCGGTCGACCGAAGCGGTCGACCGACGGAGAGCTATTGGCTCTCAGGAATTCTCGGTCGACCGAGGCGGTCGACCGGTAGCCACAACGGTTCAGAATTTGACCGTTGGGCGGTCGACCGGCCGGTCGACCGGCAGGGTAAATCTGGCAAATATTTTGTAAACGGCTAGTTTTCTAAATTACCTATAAATACCCCATTTGAGAGAGTTTTTCTCTAAGAATTTTTGGGCTAAAATTTTCTATCTCTCTGGTGTTTTTGCTGCAAGAAAAAAATAGGTTTTTGGATTCAAAGTGAACAATCTTTTGTGTTTTTGATTAGGGTTTGAAAAACCAAAGAAAAGGGATTTTGGGAAAAGCTTTTGTTTGAACTTCTATATCTTGATTTCATTTGTTTCCAAAGGTTTTCTTTGAGTTGCTGGTTTCATATCCCTTGGTTTTCTCCACACTTGAGCTAAAAATCTACTATCTATATCTATAGGTTATTTGTGTGGAAGAAGAAGTTGTTTGTGGTTGTTGTTGTGACCACCAAGTTGTAACCCAATCTTTTCTTAGCTTTGTGCTTTGGGTTGTATCCCTCTAGTTGAGAGGTGATCCTTGTATTGGTTGGTGATTGGGAGTTTGTTGTATTGGTTTGAAATTTTGCCTCAAGGAGGAGGTTGTGATTGTTGGAGTTTGCCTTAGGGAGGAGGTTGTAAAGAGAGGAGTTGGGTACTCCTTGTAAAGGGTCCTAAGTGGACGAGCTAGTGAAAATC
Organism: Agave tequilana; assembly: GCA_038442645.1. NCBI lineage: Eukaryota > Viridiplantae > Streptophyta > Magnoliopsida > Asparagales > Asparagaceae > Agave > Agave tequilana. The sequence continues at coordinate 21,190 of JAVJIF010009118.1, read as the reverse complement.
CTTCGTGTGTCGAAGGCGGGGATGTAGAGCTGGGTGCTCGAACCTCGATAACATATCTTTGTGTTTGCGCTTGATCCATTGGCTCTCTCTCTACTCTCTCTTTACTTTGTGCCTTGCATTTATTTACATTGCTCATTCATATTTGCTTAGCTTGGTTGTGTGCATCACTTGTTGATAGCACTTGAGTGTAATTTGCATTAAGTTTTTAAATTCCGCATTTAGTTCATAGATTAGCATTGTCACCTATTCACCCCCCCTCTAGGTGACTTTTCAATTGGTATCAGAGCTAGTGCTCCTGATATTTAGGTTTAACCACCTAGGAGTGATCTTGGTTTGCTAATCTTCATTTGCATTTTCATTTGCACTCATACTAGTTTGCACTCATGGCTAGCCCTCCTATGTTTGACCATTTTAGATTTGACTCTTGGAAGGTTGACATGATTAGACATCTAAAAGGACTAGGACATTTAGTTTATCAAGCCATCACTATAGAATCCCTCCCTAATAGTAGCAAGCATAAGAAGGCCAATGCATTAGCCCTTAGGACACTTCTAGCATCTCTAAATGAACATCTTTTACCTATTTTTGATCGCTATGATTCGGCTTTTGCAGTTTGGAGCATCTTAACGTCTCCCGAGCTTCCAAGGATCATCAACAATTTGAGGAGATCCAAGAGAGACATGTCCAAAGATAAATGCTTCATGGTCCAAGGGAAAGACTCCCTTGAGGTACACTCGGATTCCCCTCTTGATGATACCTCTAATTCTTATTGCCATGGTTGTTTTGAGGTTCAAACTTTAAATATGAAACTTACTCAAAAGCTTGAAAAATTCTTAGAAAAACACAAACTTTTGAAAGAGAATAATCTTGTTTTGAAAAATGAATTAAAGGATTTATGTTCTAATTTTGAAGTGATTTTGCAAGAAAAAGAAGAGATCACTAGTGAACGTGACTCACTACAATCTCAACTTGAACTTGCTTTAAAGGAAAATGAATTTTTGAAAATAAAAATGATTGTGATGATGTAGTAAAGCACAATGAGATTTTATCTTCAAAATTGGATTTTACTTTTAAAGAAAATCTTACTTTGAAAAATGATATTGATTCAATTACTAGAGAATTGGATTTGGTTTTGATTAAAAATAAATCTTTGCAAAAAGAGATTGATGTTTGCCATGCTAATGTTGCTTCATGTTCTAGCACACCTATTGCATGCTCCACTTTATCTTCGAACATTGAAAATGATATACTTGTTTTGAAGAAAAGTGTTGATAGTTTGGGCTCCACTTTGAGCCATTGTGCCATGAATCACACACGATTGGAAACCTTGGTTCGCAAGAAACAAGTTCCAACCTTGCATGCACACCCATCTGGGCATACACATGCTTTTCATGATCACCATCATCATATGTATGCTCACGTGTACACATGTACACATTGTGGTCGAAAAGGCCACCTTGCTAGATTTTGTTATGATCGCATTTATCATGAAAATTTAGCAACTAATTGTGTTTGGGTTAGAAAAGATACTAACCCCCGTGGACCCACAAAGAAATGGGTACCAAGATCCACCTCTTTGACTTTTGATGTAGGTAGGAGCTCTCGCGTCACGTGAGGGTATCGGTGCCTTGAGGTGGATGCATTCTAAGCTAAAAGGAGAACCATTTGGATGCTTCACTCTCAAGGAGATTTGTGGGAGGACCATCGTGTTTTGGAGACATGGAGTGTTGCCCCTTTGGTTTTGGTAACAATCCCTTACTCCATTTAGTGTTTACATGCTTTTCACTTTTTTTATAGCATGTTGTATTTTATTGTCCATTATGCTTGTGCCATTATATTTAAGTTGTACATGTTTAGCTACTTGAGCACCCATGCTTCATTTAGAATCTACATTTAGTGTCTCACCTTGTTTAAACTAACATGTATGCTTTAGATCTAATGTACATGCATATGCACAATGATCATATGATGTTCATGATTCTATGATTTGTGTTTTAATGATTCATGTGTTGATTAGTATGTTCATTGCCATACACGTATTGCAATTTGTAATCACCATTGTTTATATGATTCCATATTTTGTGTTTTCACAATTGTTTTGATATTATGTATATCTTGATTCTTATAGCATATGAATTTACATAAGGATCATTTTTAGAATAATTGTTGATTTATGACTTGTTTTATACTTTATGATTTGAATATATGCTTAGATGTTAGTTTTCATGAAAACTAGGAGTTATACTTGTACATAGAATGGGCCACAAATAAACCTTTATATATGTTGTGCTTGGATGCCTATTTGTACTCATTAGATGTGCTAGTATAGTCTAGTTTTGATGATTCATGCATTCATACATGTATTCCTCATTTTTGATATGTTTTATGATCATGTGTTTTCTATGATAAAGTGTTTTTCACTCCATGTATATGTCTATTTTGTCAAACCTTAAGATATACATGTATGCCCCTTGAGTCATTTGCTTTTCATACAAATCTATATTTTGGACTCAATTGTGTTCAGGGATATGTATGTATACTTTTGTTTTGTCTAAACATATATATACCTTGAAGTATAAATTGACTTTTAATGAAGAGTTTAGACTTTCATGTTTTTAGGAGATTTCCTTTAGTAATGAAAATTTAGTTTTCATATGTTTATATTTTAAAGGAATTTCAATTGAGCTTAAATGCCTATTTTCATGTTGATATGTGTCACACAACACTTGTACACTCACCTATTTAATGTTTTCTCATGACTTAGTTTTCATGAGTACAAATTGTGCTATATGGATTTTGAGTGTTTTAGTGCCATGTGGTTTACACGCGTCTTCATGAAAAATATTTTTATTATTCCTTACTTGAAGGATTTCGTACTTGTTTACCCTCCATTTAACTAGTTGCGATATTCTTCATTTTGGTAGAGATTTTCAAACATACTATAATTTCAAATCTATTTATGAAAACCCCTACCATAAAGGGTGGTTGGATGGGAGATCATGTTCATGTATGCTTTATAATGAAATCATTTTTAAACTTGCACATGATTGGGTGGTAGTGAATATGAGATATACACTTGATCTTATTGTTGTTTCAATTGGTATCATTGAATTCTTTCAATTGGTATCTAATCTTGACATCCTTTTGTATACTCATATATGTTTTGTTTTATATATATGTATGCATACACTTCATATAGTATCAATTTACAATTGGTATCTATTTCTTACATACATATATAGATGATTTATTTGTGCTTCAAGATATATGCACAAATTTTGCTTATGATGAGCTTGATTTTTTAATGACCATCATTTTCAATTGATTCAATTTTCAATTGGTATCTTTATACAAGCATTATCATTATCTTGCTTATGCTAAGCTTGAGCTTTAACATTATTTCAATTGACTTAGTCTTCAACTGGTATCTTATTTCTAGCTTAAGCATATGTTTAGTTGGTATTTCATAAAGGGGGAGAAAACTCACATTTCAATTTTTCAATTGGTATTTAGTTTACCATTGGTTTTGTTTCCCACTCCCTAACTTTATGAGAAAAAAATGATTTAAGAATGATTATTGATTTTTAACTGGTATCATATGCTTATAAAGATATATATCTTCAATTGGTATCAAGATGCATTTGTTCACTCAAATTGGTATCAATGTGTTTTTCAATTGGTATCATGTGTTTTATTTTCAATATGTTTTAATTTCAATTGGGATCATATTTGTTTTCAATGCCCCTCTTACTTTCAATTGGTAATTGGTAGGCATTTCTTAAATGTTTTTATGATCACTTTCTATTGATATCATAATGCACTTCTTTGACACATTTTTTTAATTGGTATCATTTTTGGTTTCACCCCTTGAAGTAGTTTGTTTTATTCTTTGTTTCATATATTTAGGGGGAGAAGAATTCATATCTTTTTGTTTTTACCCCTTTGTTGATGATTGACAAAAAGGGGGAGAAGATTTATTGGAGTTGATATGCATGAGTTTTCAGTTTTATGTTCTTTTCATCTCCATTGGTATTGGTATCAAGAGCATTATGAGTTTTATTTTTATTAGTATCCATTGGAATCAATAGCATGTTTCATATGCATATTCATTTTGTTTCAAGAACCCTGTTTATATGCATCTTGTTGTTTGTTTATTCCTATGCATGAGTTAAGGGGGAGCTTCTTTGAAGCTTTACTTTAATCCATGCATATATAACTCCATGAGTTTTGTCATCATCAAAAAGGGGGAGATTGTTGGCCCAAAGGCCTTTCACTCTAGTTTTGATGATGATTACTCATGTAGTTATGTGTACTAATTATCTTGTGATTTTAGTTTCAGTTTATTAATCAAGATAATTAGTTGGTGTTTAGCTTTAACAAGATGATTTGGAAGCTACCCACATGTTGATTCAAGAGCCCAAGCGTCAAAGATCATATATAGCACTTGCTCGGTAGATCAAAGAGTTTTGGATCGAGTCGGCTTGGAGATTGCGCTCTACAAGAAGACTTAGGTATCCCTAGTTTAGTTTGTGTTTAGAACCTAATTGTAAAGATTAGAATAGTATGATAATGCTCAAGTTCACAACACACACGTTTCATGTTTTGAATATTGGTTTTTGATTTTTCGGTTTTAGGTTTAACCGATTTTGGTTTGCATGAATAGATATTATATCAAAACAAGTTTACATGGTTTAATGTATATTAGATTTGTTCTATATACATGCATGCTTCAACTCATAGACAAACTTACTTTGATATACCTATTTCATGAGTTTTATATTTTGGTATTTACAACAAAACATATTTTTGGACTTAATGACAAAATCATGATATATATATGTTTCTTGTATATTGAATTTCTATTCATATACAATATGCTTCAAAATGTTTAAATATCATATTTTTGTATTTCAGATAGGTTTTGGACAATGTGTATTTTCTATTCAAAATCCGAGTTTTAGAAAATACAAGTTTTGGTTTTTGATAAATATGATAAGATACAAAAATAGTTTTAATTGCTTGATATTTGAGTCAAAACTTTTATCACATGTGTATATATCAATGCAAAATGCTAAAACTATTTTTGGGGATTTTTAGTAATTTATAAGAATTTATTTGACATTAATTTTCCTCAGATTTCAGAGTTGACTTTTGTCTGCCAGGCTTGGCCGGTCGACTGGTACGGTCGACCGCACCAAAGAAGCCAGTCGACCGTTCCGGTCGACCGACGTGCACGGATACGTGCACGCTGGCTGACTCTGTATCCGGTCGACCGAAGCGGTCGACCGACGGAGAGCTGTTGGCTCTCAGGAATTCTCGGTCGACCGAGGCGGTCGACCGGTAGCCACAACGGTTCAGAATTTGACCGTTGGGCGGTCGACCGGGCCGGTCGACCGGCAGGGTAAATCTGGCAAATATTCTGTAAACGGCTAGTTTTCTAAATTGCCTATAAATACCCCATTTGAGAGAGTTTTTCTCTAAGAATTTTTGGTCTAAAATTTTCTATCTCTCTGGTGTTTTTGCTGCAAGAAAAAAATAGGTTTTTGGATTCAAAGTGAACAATCTTTGTGTGTTTTGATTAGGGTTTGAAAAATCAAAGAAAAGGGATTTTGGGAAAAGCTTTGTTTGAACTTCTATATCTTGATTTCATTTGTTTACCAAAGGTTTTTCTTTGAGTTGCTGGTTTCATATCCCTTGGTTTTCTCCACACTTGAGCTAAAAATCTACTATCTATATCTATAGGTTATTGTGTGGAAGAAGAAGTTGTTTGTGGTTGTTGTTGTGACCACCAAGTTGTAACCCAATCTTTTCTTAGCTTTGTGCTTTGGGTTGTATCCCTCTAGTTGAGAGGTGATCCTTGTATTGGTTGGTGATTGGGAGTTTGTTGTATTGGTTTGAAATTTTGCCTCAAGGAGGAGGTTGTGATTGTTGGAGTTTGCCTCAGGGAGGAGGTTGTAAAGAGAGGAGTTGGGTACTCCTTGTAAAGGGTCCTAAGTGGACGAGCTAGTGGAAATCCTTCGTGTGTCGAAGACGGGGATGTAGAGCTGGGTGCTCGAACCTCGATAACATATCTTTGTGTTTGCGCTTGATCCATTGGCTCTCTCTCTACTCTCTCTTTACTTTGTGCCTTGCATTTATTTACATTGCTCATTCATATTTGCTTGGCTTGGTTGTGTGCATCACTTGTTGATAGCACTTGAGTGTAATTTGCATTAAGTTTTTAAATTCCGCATTTAGTTCATAGATTAGCATTGTCACCTATTCACCCCCCCTCTAGGTGACTTTTCAAAGGTCACAGTGTATAATTGAAAAGGTAATATAATTAAAGATTTTAATGTAATATTTCATTCAAATTTGAGAATTAATCAATCCAAAATTCGCGTGAAATTTAAATTGCGACTCTTGTCGCAGTTATGGAACTGTTGCAGACTTCAACAAAGTCGATCTCAAATTGGCAAATATGAACTGCGACCCTGGTCGCAGTCTATGTTCAGTGAACTAAAACACAACATACGGCAAAATTCTCGCAATGGACTTTCAACGGAGTCATTTCAACTATATTCAAATGTTATTATAATACCAAGAGACGGGTGACACTTGAAAAGCAACAAAAAATTTTCTATATGTAATGATAAACTGCGACTCTGGTCGCAGTTATCTCCATACACATCTTATATTTGCGACCAAAGTCGCTGTCTATGTTCAATGAACTAAAAGGTAAAATATATAGGCAAACATGGTCGCAGTGAAAATTTAAAGTACAAGTGTAATACCCCCTATTTAATAATACCATATTATTATTTTTAAAAATTTACTTGATTCTACCTATTATTTTATTATTATTAATTAACTTGATTTAGTATCATTATTAGTATTATTATTATTTATGACTTGTAGACTCTTATTACTTATATTTAGTTATTTTAAATTATTATTAATGGGTAGTATTATTATTTTCATCCAAGCCCAATAAGCTCAGCCCATTCTACTTTTCCTTTTATTTTATTTTCTTTTTATGCTAAGCCCATATGAGCCAAGCCCACTTTCTTATTTGCATCTTTTTCTATTTTTCTTTAAGCCCAAAAACTAAGCCCGCAAGCCCACTCTTTATTTTCTTATTCTTCATGTTACTTATTTCTTTTAACTAAAGCCCAAATAAAACCCATAACCCATTACCATTGAGATCCTTACCCATTAACCTAAAACCCAATTATAATCCTAATCCTAATCCAAATTCGAATCTATAATCTAATCTAAATATAATCATAATCTAAATTCCAATCCAAATTCCCATCTTAATCCTGATTACTAAATTAAGCAATTTAAACCTAATTAAAATTTAGGTTTCTAAAATATCTTATATCCTATATAAAGAGCTAAACTCTTTCTTTCTCTTCTTCTCAAGAGAAAATCCTAATCTAAAATTTCCCACTTCCATCTTTCGCTTCTCCTCAAACGAATCGTGAACGAAAAAAAGGGTTTCGAGGTACAAGGGTTGAGGAGAAAGAAATGAGGAACAACTCAAGTAAGTAAAAAATCAAACTTTTATGAATTAAAATTTGATTTAATGTTTCTTGATTAGATTTATATTCCCATAAATTTTTCATCTAGAATTCTTGTCTAAGCTCTAATAAAAATATTAAATTGTAGAATTAGAATTTAAATAATTTATAATATTTAACTCTTTCCATGGATCGTTTTCTTTCATTAAAAAAATATCACCTTCGTTTATATAAAATATATAAAAGTCACAAATTATTGTTGGAACTTGTTTTGATAAAGACATTGCTGAAGCCAATCATTTGGAGCTCTAAAACAAGCCCATTCAAGAGTTCTTCATGATTAAGGAGAGTTGCTTAAGATATGTTTTGTAATGATTATTTAGTATGTCAAAAGCCTTGATGCACACACACATATCTTAGTATCATAGTCGACTTATAGCCTTTGATAGTCGACTAATCCATTTTGTAGTCGACTTAACCAAACTCACTAGTCGACTAGTGTTGTGTCTCAAAAGAACCCAACTCTCTGTTTGTCCTTTTAGTCGACTTGACAGAAAACATAGTCGACTAATAGACATTTGTAGTCGACCAATCATTTCCCGTAGTCGACTACTCCCTGGCCTAGTCGACTTATAAAGAAGTTGTAGTCGACTTGGTTCAGTTAGCCAGAAACTTGTCACTTGAACTTATCTTGACCTAGTCGACTTGGTCTTGTTTTTAGTCGACTAATATTGGGAAATTTGCCTAGACTAGTCGACTAACTCAAAAGGCAAGTCAACTATATGCAGTTTCTGACTGTTGAACAGTTTCAGTTATCTGGTATTTTTTGCAACGTTCCTCAACGTTTGAACTTTTGAATTGCACCTAATAACTACCCTAACTAACCCTAGAGTGCAGCTATATATAGGGTTGTTAATCTAAGGCAAAATACCAATTCTAATCTTCAGTTTTCTGACCACAAAATTCTGCCAATATTCTGGTTTTTTTGAAAACTGTTCCCACTTCAGTTCTTCACCAAAATCCTACTCCTAAGTGAAGATCTCTGAAGTTCCTCCTATACTAGCCCTAGTCCACGATCACATACTGTACCAAGGCTTATAGGAAATTTTGTAATCCTCAAAGAAATCATTGTACAAGAGCGTCTTCTTGGTGTAGAAGAAAGTTGTACAAGGTGGTGTTTGTTCTCTTGGTTGTAAGAGAAGGTGTACACATTTGGCAAAGGGGATTTGTCAAGTGGTGTGCATGGTGTTGATTTTGGGTGTACAAAGTCAAGGATAAAGGAAAATCTCAAGCGGGTGGCTTGGGACTGGATGTAGGTCACGAGGACCGAACCAGGATAAATCTCTCGTGTTTGCGTTTGCCTAACTTTTCTAAGATTTACTTTCCTTTTATTGCAAGTTTCATTATTTGTTTAACTTTAATCCTTCTTTGTTTAGTATATGTGTTGACTTCGTATTTTAGATCCACAAGTAGCCTCATCTCGGGACCAACATTTGGTATCAAAGCCCTACATACCTAGTCAACAACAAGCAAAGATGGCAACGGAGTTCCCTTCGTCACAATTCAAAGAAGGACATTTTACACAACGTCCACCGCTATTTGACGAATCCAACTACATCTATTGGAAGTGTAGAATGAAGATCTACTTGCAATCGCTCAACTACGAACTTTGGAACATCGTAGAAGCACCGTACACCAAACAGCCTACCCACTACAACGCTTGGAGTGATGATCAAAAGAGGAATGCGAACCTTGACGCTAAAGCGATGAATGCTCTATTCTGTGCCTTAACTAAAGAAGAGTTCAACCGTGTGTCAACAGCTACTTCTGCAAATCAAATATGGCATACTCTTCAGGTAACACACGAAGGCACAAATAAAGTTAAAGAATCTAAGATTTCTATTCTTGTCCACAGGTTTGAATTATTCAAAATGGAGAAGAATGAAACCATATCAGAAATGGTTACAAGATTCACCGACATTACCATTCCTTAGCATCCCTTGGAAATGAATACACCCAAGTAGAAAAAGTTCGTAAGATCCTTCGTGCACTCACACCAGAATGGGAGAAGAAGACAACCGCAATTGAAGAAGCCAATGATCTCTCAACTATGTCGTTAGAAAATCTTATTGGTAATCTAATGGCATATGAAGTGCAACTCGAAGAAAGAAAGAAGGATGAACGACAACCTCACTCAAAGAAGAAAGAACTTGCTTTCTATGCATCCTCAGATACGGACAATTCAGATGACGATGAAGAGGAGATGGCAACGCTTTCAAGGAAATTCGGGAGATTCTTAAAGGAAGGTAAATTTAAATACTTTAATTGTAATAAAACAGGTCATATAAAGAAGGATTGTCCTTTGCTCAAAAATAAAGGCAAATTCAAGAGCAAAAAGTTCAGAAAGATGAAAGACTACGAAGCATCATGGGAAAACAGTGATTCCTCTTCCTCTGACGAAGAAGAAACCATTGAACGTGTCAACCTCTGTTACATGGCACTAGAAGAAGATGAGGTATCATTTACTGAACTTTCAGATGCATTCCATGAATTATTTAATGATCTAAAGAATGAAAAACTGAAAAATAAATTTTATCAAAGGAAAATGAAAATCTTTTAAAAGAAAATTCATGTTATGCTTTACAAGTTTCTTCTATAAATTCTCAAAAAGATGAGTTTAAAAAAGTAATATCATCTTTGAAAAAGGATAATGAGAAATTTATAAAAGAAAATATTTTTCTTAAAAAGAAAACTGTGTCTTTAAATGAAAGAATTTCTATATTAGATAAAGACATGTTAGTTTTCAAAATGAAATATGAAGAAATTTTTAGAAATGTGACTAAGTTCAATCAAGGAAAAGAAAAATTGAATGATTTGTTATCTTATCAAAATTGTCACATAATCATTATGGTATTGGATATATTGAAAAATCTTCATATTCTAGTAATCCATATGATTCTTTTGTGAAAAGAAAATCTAATAATGTTTCAAAAAGAATAAAGAATAAGTTTATATGGATTCCTAAGAATTTAAGCCTAATTGATAAAAATACTTATATTGCATCATACATTCATGATATATGTAATTCATGCAATTATGTGTATACTAACAGGTGGAAACTAAATTCAAAATGGATTTGGACTCCTAAAGGTTAATGTGTTCTTTTATGATTGGTACCATCTAACGTTTATCTTTCAGGTACCATATAAGAAGTCAAGAACAATACTTCATATATATATATATATATATATATATATATATATATATATATATATATATATATATGTATGTATGTATGTATGTATGTATATTATGATATATTTGTTGCAGGGGGAGAACAAAGTATTTCTATATCTGTTATAACCCATTTTCTGCAGGGGGAGGAAAATATAACTTATTTTCTGCAGGGGGAGTATTTGTGCACACAAAGTGTCATCATCAAAAAGGGGGAGAATGTTGGAACTTGTTTTGATAAAGACATTTGTGAAGCCAATCATTTGGAGCTCTAAAACAAGCCCATTCAAAAGTTCTTCATGATCAAGGAGAGTTGCTTAAGATATGTTTTGCAATGATTATTTAGTATGTCAAAAGCCTTGATGCACACACATATCTTAGTATCATAGTCGACTTATAGCCTTTGATAGTCGACTAATCCATTGTGTAGTCGACTTGACCAAACTCCATAGTCGACTAGTGTTGTGTCTCAAAAGAACCCAACTCTCTGTTTGTCCTGTTAGTCGACTTGACAGAAAACATAGTCGACTAATAGACATTTATAGTCGACCAATCATTTCCCATAGTCGACTATTCCCTGGCCTAGTCGACTTATAAAGAAGTTGTAGTCGACTTGGTTCAGTTAACCAAAACTTGTCACTTGAACTTATCTTGACCTAGTCGACTTGGTCTTGTTTTTAGTCGACTAATATCGGGATTCTAGGATTTGCAGTGCTTTGGATTGTGATCTAGCTCAGGTGAGCGTTTCACTTCTTTATTTAATTTTATTTAATTGTGTTGTGAGTGTTCGTTCTTGTGCAATTCCTTATTTACCGTTGTCGGTATGCATGTACATGTTATACTTATCATTTCATGTGACTTTCTGTTGTATTTTACAAGTTTGATTACTTGTACTAATTCATGAGACATCCATAATTGTTCACTTTATTTACGTAGTTGATAGGAGCTTGTATCAGTGCCATTTCATGTATTGGTAATTTATCGTTGTTGGCTTAAGCCTAATTTCGATACACCTTAGACTGTGACTTGGCTCAGCTCGATTTTGAGGTTGATATAATTGATGTTAGTTATCAAATTTGATATTCATATATTTGGTGATTATTTCTGACCGGAACTCTTTTGGATATTGTGGACAAGTATATATAACTATATTGTCCATGTTACCATTAATTACTGGGAAAATATTGTTTCACGGTAACAACACTCGCATGTTATACTTGTTACATATTCCTGTTATACCTGTATCCTGTTCACTGATATTATATATTCCTGTTATTCCGGTATCCTGATTACACATGTTGATATTGTTACCGTGACTACCCCTGAGTTATCCTAGTGATTCAAGTAACATGCACATTAAGTAATCTTGATAAACTAATAACATGATATTAAACAACTTATACTGGGATCGGGGAGATTGATGGAGGAGACAACGTATGTTTTGGGTGGACTTAGGATTTAGGTTGCGCAGTCGAAAGAGAGTTCCACTGCAGGGTTCCCGTGGGGTGATTGACACCCCGTCCTGTTCTTATTCCTGTTATACATGGTCCTGACTACCTTGCGGTAGGTCCTGATTCAGCACCAGGAGTCTGGGCCGTGGTCCGGGTATGCACGGGACCCACCTAAAACACAGACAATGTCTCCAACCGATCAGTTTCAATAACTGAGGACCTCGATTGGCATGTGTGATAGGCGTAGTATGGGATGCGTCTATTACATGTGGCAATTGGTATTCGCTGACATAATTAATAATAATAAACTATTAATGTATTGTGACTAACTGTGATCACCCGACTGTATATATATGTATAAACTATGATAGTATAGGATTGTACATCAAACTAGTGACATATGTTAGGTTATACATTTTGACATTAGTTGTTCCCTGTTGTCATGTTATCAGTTATATATCGTTCATAGTTACTATTGATATTGATTATTTTGTTACCTTTTATTTTCAGATTATCATGTTATTTCTTACATTGTTTTTTTTTTGCACGAGCACCTTCCTCTTTACACACACACTCATTAGGTCGCTTCTGACGATCCTGGATTTGCATGTCCAGGGTATTGGATATCTTCTTATATTGTTCAGGTATTTGTGTGATCGTACACGTTACGAGGAGCTGGAGTCTCTCTTTTCTTGATTATAGGTATTCTTACTCTTTTATTCATGTTATTTTCTGAATCTATCTTTATCACATTCCGTTGTCATTTCTTTCCTTTATTCATCTGTTATCATTGTGTTAGATATTTATATGTCATATTGCAGTGATATTGATTTTTCATGGTAAATTTTATAGCTTGTTCGGGTTACTTAAGGCTTAGCGCGTATACGTGAGGTATTTTCCTTGCGTATATGCGTCGCCGGCTCTCATCGCGTTTCCGCTTCAGCGTATTTTGAGAAGCGGGGCGTGACAACAAGTGCTTACAAAATTACAGTAGATGGGAAGCACTTGGAAAGGAACAAAAAATGTGTTTATACTGCGACCCAGGTCGCAATATACGAAATGAATCTCTCTTCGCAGTGCGATCATGGTCGCAGTTGATGACTGAAGCCGTGAAAATGAAAACTTTATTCATTCTAGGTAGACGCAACATAAAACTACTTCCTCTGTAATTAAAAAGGAAAAGTAAGAATTGGAAACATCAAACTTTAAAAAGAATTATATAACAGGTTTTATTTAATACCAATAATGGACAACCAGTCCTGTAATGGCCCAGCTGTTGACTGTTTTTACACTTTCGATGCTTCACTTCCTTCTGTGATAGAGAATCTTCAAAATCAGACTTAAGCCTGGATGCATCTCTAGGCCTCCCCTTGGTTGGTACAGGACCAATTGGATCGCGTATAGTCAATTCTCCACCATCCCGCAGAACAACGGCGGATTCACTGGAACCAATATTAGTTTTAGACTGTGATGATTGATAATTTACTGACCTGGCTTTGTATTCATTACTGGTTTCTACAATAAATCTTTCCAAAATAGCATCCAGCTTTGAAAGATGGAGATCAGAATCGGCCACCATTTCAAGAATTGGATTAAATTTGAAACGAAGTGTCCACAATCTAGCCGTCCCTCGAGTGCCTTGACTGGGATAAGGTCTAATGCCATTTTCAATTACAACATTTTTATAACGAGCATCCAACCTCTATCTCTGAAGTATATAGGATTCTAGTATATGTGTAACGTGATTGCGCCACAAAATGCACAGAATATGTTTACAAAAGATACTCTCTGTTTCAAATAATGAGCAACTACAAGACACATCAAGTTCATCAGATTTCTCATAACTAATCTTTTCTCAGGTGTCTTTTGATTCTGAAAAATCACCAACCAAATATTTTGCTCCGGGTCCATCGTGTTCCAACCCTTCTGAAAAGAGTTTCATTACAATTGCCCATTCCTTTTGGAACAACTGAAAAATTTTCGGATATACAACTTCGTAACTTGTATCTCATATGAATTCGATGTACAGTTGGCACAGAATTGAAACTCCGAAAGTCTTATTGAGATTCGGAACTACGACGAGCAGAAACAGTTTTATCATATTGGTGGACAAATTCAACTAGTTTCGTGTTTGCATTGATAAATCCATCAAAGAAAGAATTAATACTCTCAGACCTCTGGCTGGTTGTCATTCCAGCACAGAAAACATCCTTGAGATATGCATTAATCCAGTGTCCACGCAATCTTTACATCTTCAACAATTAACTGTCTTCTTCTTCATCTAAATGATATTTTTCATTCATTAGTCTCCATCGCTCCTCGCATGTGCTTATATCTTGGGAGGTGTACCAAAGATGAAAAATCAGAGACCATATCTTCCCCATACTTGTTCGTCATCGTGATTTGTTGCTCGGCAAAATATTTTCGTACATGCCAAAAACAGTACCGGTGCCGAGTAGTTAAAAAAACCATCTTGATGGCATCACAGATCTGGGCATCCTGATCAGTAATAATCAATTTTGGTGCAACTCCGTGCATGCACTTGAGCCATTTATTGAATAGTCAGACAACGTACCCCTCTGCTCATCCGCCAGCAATGCACAACCAAACAAAATTGACTATCGATGATGATTTACTCTAGTGAATGGAGCAAACGGGGCAAGCTCAAGTGATTAGTCATGTATGTTGTGTCAAAAACGATCACATCATAAAACCTCAATACGAGAAAATAACTCTTCCATTAGCCCGAAAAATGCTTCTAAGTGTGCCCGCATTATCAACTTCACTTGCAAAGAAAAATCGGGATCAGACTCGACTTTTTCTTGAAAATATTTGATGATCGCAATAAATGTTGGCCCAAAGGCCCATCACTCTAGTTTTGATGATGATCAACTCATGAAGTTATAATACTAATGATCTTGTGTTTAATTAGTGACAGATTTGTTATCAAGATCTTAGTAGGTGTGGAGCTTCAACAAAGGATTTAAAGTCAAGTTTTGGAGCTAGCACCGGTTGATTCACGAGCCTATGCATCAAGACCACATTAAGAGTTCAGCTCTTTGGATCGCGTTTTGGACCAAGTCTAGAAGATGAGAAGGCTTCAAGTGAAGACTTCAAGAAGATAAGACTTGTGTCTAGGTATAAGATTTTTGTTTTAGTTAAAATGTAAAGGATAGAATAGTTGGTGGATTGCTCAAGTATATATCACACACACACTCTTGATTTAATTGTCTTTTCATAAAAGAATTTTCAGATTTAGAAAAGACTTTCATTTTGGAAAAATACTTTTTGGTTTTTGGAATTTCTGATATGCATGTCTTTTATCCAAAACCATATTTAGAGCTTAATGCCAAAAACATAGATATTTCATCTTAATTGTGTAGTGGATCATATCCATACACACTATGTTTTAATGAATTCAAAATATCTTGTTTTTGTATCATGAAGAAGTTTGGAAAACAAGTTTTAGAAAAATACAAGTTTTCAATTGAGCCAATATTTTCAACTTACAAAAATAGTCCAATCTTTTATAACATGCCTTGATTTTGTGCAAGCATGTTTGTTTATCAAAGTATAATGGTAAAACTATTTTTGTAGATTTTCTAAGTATTTATGGGATTTTATTTCAATCAAAAAACCAAGTTTTAATCCCAGATTTTCTGTTCCAGGCTTCAGCCAAGTCGACTAGTCGACCTACCAAGTCGACTAGGGCTGAAGTCGGTCCACCGGCTCGGTCGACTGACGTGCACGACGTGCACGCCTTGACCTGGCAGATGGCCGGCCGACCGACACAGTCGACCGGAACTGAGAGCAGTGCTCTCTGTTCTTTTCGGTCGACCGGGCGGTCGACCGGAGGCTCCAACGGTCTGATTTTTGACCGTTGGCGGTCGACCGGACGGTCCACCGTGAGGCCTGACAGACCTCCAACGGCTAGTTTTTCTGAGCCTATAAATTTGGGGTTTGGCCATTATTTTCACCAAGATTTGGAGAGTATTTTTGAGCCAGTTTTTTCAATCCTTTTCAGAGGTTTTCTCCACAAATTTGAGAGCAAATATTTTCTATCTAAAAGGAAGATTTTATCAAGAGTGTTTAAAGTGATTTCTTGAGTTTTTCACCATAGATTCAATCCTTGCTTTTCTCACAATCACTTGAGCTATCCATTGCTTTATCTATCCATAGGATTGTGTTGTGAGAGTTTTTGTTAGGTGATCAAAGTGTTGTGATCACCAAAGATCTTTTCTTTGTACTTTGAGGAGATGGTCAAGTGTGCTCGTGGTGGTTTAGAGTTTGGTTGTGAACTCTTGGTTTGAGTGCGGCCTAGGCAAGCTTGTGGGGCTTGCGTGTGTATGGGACTAGGGAGTCCGAGGGATTGTAGGTGTTGCGGCACCAAGGAGAGATCCATTGGGATCGAGCATAGTGGAAATCCTTCGTGTGTCGAAGGCGGGGATGTAGAGCTAGTGTGCTCGAACCTCGAAACAAATCTCTTATATTTGCGATTGCTCACTCTCTCTCTCTCTCTCTCTCTCTTGTCTATATCTTGCATGCTTATATTGTGTTTATCTTTTCATGCTTGATATACATTGTGTGCTATATTGATATACTTGCTTGGGTTGTTTGCTAACACTTGTATTTAACCAAGAGAGCCAACAAGGCACCTCAACCCTTATCAAGGGGAATCTAGAGGAGTTTGTCCAGAGCCCTTTACGGGAAATTCGGCAACACTCTTGTATTATACGTGGTGTTTAGTGTAAAAGTTTTATTTGGTCATAATTGCTTTTAGCTTCCGCATTATTTGGCATTAAGTGACCATTAGATTAGCCATCACCTATTCACCCCCCCTCTAGGTGAACTTACAATTGGTATCAGAGCTTGGTACTCTGATTTGGGTCTTACAACCTAGAGTTAAAGATCCTCATTTTAGGCTAATCACAATATTTGTACACACACCATGGACTTCATGTCACCACCCACTTTTGACATTCTTAACATCCAAATTTGGAAGGTTAAGATGTCCTTATACCTCAAAGCCTTAGGTATTCATGTTTATCTTGCCACAACTAATAATGATTATTGTTTAAATGGTAAGAATATTGAGGCTAATGCAAAAACCCTACATGCTTTAAGATCTACCCTAAATGATGATTATTTATCTAGGGTTGCTAATCTTATTTGGCTTTTGTAGTTTGGAACACTTTCATCTCCCTTGGCGAAAAGGAACAATACTAGCGGGGAGTGACTCGGATGTTGGAAGCAACACCTCCAACTTGTGCTACATGGTTCAAGGGGATAACCCCCTTGAGATAACTACTGAATCCGAGGATGAGGATAATAACCTGTCATATGAAGAGCTCTCTACATTTTGTCAATTATTGCTTAATAAATATGACATGATTAAAAGGATAATAAAAATTTGAAAAGAAATTTGATTGCATGCATAAAGAAAATGATTCTTTCAAAACTAATATTGCATGTTTAGAAAAAGAAAATGAAATTTTGAAATGAGAATGTTTCCCTCATGTCTAAATTGAATGATCTTTGTGAAGGAAACACAAGTTTTGAAAAATGAAATTATTTTGGTGGAAAAACAAAAGAAATTATTTTGCAAGAAAATAACTCTTTAAAAAGAAAATTTGTTGAAAAAGAAAAAGAAAATATTTTTCAAAGAAAAAGAAAATGATTTTATATCTCACCATGCTTTACATGCCACCACTAGTGAGATTAATGTTTTGAAAAATAAAATTGATAGTTTGAGCTCAACTTTGAGCTCTTGTGCATTTAATCATTCTAAGTTGGAGTCAATGTTTTCAAAGAAACAAACTCCACACATTCATGCACAACATCATCATGCATTTGCTTATGTTGCACGTCACGTTCATACACATTCACATAAGCATTCTAAGGTGTACACATGTACACATTGTGGCCGCAAAGGCCATTTAGCAAAATTTTGTTATGACAAGTTGCATTTTTAAATTTTGCTAATAAAAATGTTTGGGTGCCTTACAAAGCTAACCCCCAAGGACCCAAAAGAAAATGGGTACCAAAACCCCCACCGTGTGTTTTTGATGTAGGTGAGGGCTCTCACACGACGTGCGAGAAATGGTGCCTTGGTGATGGTTGCATGGACTTGATGGACATACTTTTGATGCACCGCTATCAAGGAGGTTTTGGTGGGAAAGACCACCATGCTTGGAGCTTTGGAGTTGGTGACAATCTCTAAACTCCTACCTTTTATGTACATGCTTTTTACACATATCATATTTATAGCATGTTCATGTTTTTGTGCTTCATGTGGTAAACTAGTTTAAATGTAGTTTTTTATCAAAACTTGTGTTTTTACATGTACAAATAGTGAGAACAAATTGATTCGTATATGTTTACACTTCATGCTCATTTGTACCCACTATATGCACATGTATAGCCTAGTTTTGATGATTTCCTCATTTATACATGCTTTGCCAAATTTTATGATTTTACTTCATGTATATGTATTTTAATTCAAATCTAATAAATATACATGTATACCCGTGAGCTCTTGCCTTCATGCAAATACATTTGATAGACTCTTTTATGTATGGATATGTATGCGTATTGTTAGGATTGGATAAATCATACATATACCTAGAAGTGTGTTTTGTTTTAATGAAAAATGAATTTTCATGTTTGTTTGATAAAAAAAATGAATTTTTATGATTTAAAAATGATACTCATACTTTTTGAGCTTCAATGTCTATTTTCATGAAAATGCTATTTACATGACTTTTGAACACTCACACTTTATTTATTTTGTCATGACTTAGTTTCATGGACATATTTTTAAGCTTTATAGACTGTGAGTGTAAAATTTTGTGTATTTAGTTTTGTTTCATGAAAAACATATGATTTATTGTATTTTGAAGGATCTTTAACTAGTTTTTCAAAAATCAATCTGTACTAGTTATTTATTCTTCAAATTAGTAGTTTATGAGATATACACATGATCCTATTATTGCTTCAATTGGTATCATTGAATCGTTTCAATTGGTATCAATTTGACTCTATTTTTGTATATACTCATATTTGTTTTCTCATATATGTATGTATCAATTTCATTTGGTATACTCATTTTTCATACATATATATATGATTTGTTTTGTGCTTGAGCTAAAATTGATTTACATTTTTAAAGCACAAAGTTGGTTTTGCTAAGCTTATTCAAATCTTATTTTTCAAGCTTATACATTTGTTTTTAAATTGGTATCAATATGGTTGATCATTACTTTACTATTGATCACTATTTTACAATTGATCATTTTCAAAATTGATATCAAAATTCAAAATTTATTTTATTGAGAGAATTCAAAATTTTGTTTGATAAGAAAAATTTAAAATTTTTGATTTATATTGCCTATATGCAAGGAGAGCTTCACATCTCTTCTACATATAAATTCATGTTGAGTGTATTGTATATTGAGGAGCTTGACAACTCTTCTTTATGTGGTACACGTGTGTAGGGGGAGCTTCACATCTCCTCTTATGTATTGCATATTATGTGTTATGTGAGTTAGGGCTTGTCATCCCTTCTTCATGTAATGCATATATGTAGGGAAGTTAACTTAGCGTCTTCCTCTTCATGAATGTATATCGCATATAACCATTTATTGATTTGTTTGGTTTACCCCTTCTTTGGTTCATTGTTTCGGACAAAAAGGTGGAGAAATTTTGATGATTTTGTTTTTACTTTAACCCCTTTGTTGATGATTGACAAAAAGGGGGAGAAGTATTTGAGATATATGCATGCTTTGGTAAAAGAATTTATGTTTATGCATATATGTTTTGTTTTGCAATAGGAGAAAAATATTTGTGTGATTTTGTTTTATACTTGATTTGCATGTTTACTCCTACATTTGCATACATGTTTATGTGCCTCATTGCATATTTATTTGTTTATGTGGTATGCATGAGTTAAGGGGAGCTTCTTTGAAGCTTTACTTTAATCCATGCATATATAACTTCATGAGTTTTGTCATCATCAAAAAGGGGAGATTGTTGGCCCAAAGCCCATCATTCTAGTTTTGATGATGATCAACTCATGAAGTTATAGTACTAATGATCTTGTGTTTAATTAGTGATAGATTTGTTATCAAGATCTTAGTAGGTGTGGAGCTTCAACAAAGGATTTAAAGTCAAGTTTTAGAGCTAGCACCGGTTGATTCACGAGCCTATGCATCAAGACCACATTAAGAGTTGAGCTCGTTGGATCGTGTTTTGGACCAAGTCTAGAAGATGAGAAGGTTTCAAGTGAAGACTTCAAGAAGATGAAGACTTGTGTCTAGGTATAAGATTTTTGTTTTAGTTAAAATGTCAATGATAGAATAGTTGGTGGATTGCTCAAGTATATATCCACACACACTCTTGATTTAGTTGTCTTTTCATAAAAGAATTTTCAGATTTAGAAAAGACTTTCATTTTGGAAAATACTTTTTGGTTTTTTAAATTTCTTATATGCATGTCTTTTATCCAAAACCATATTAGAGCTTAATGCCAAAAACATAGATATTTCATCTTAATTGTGTAGTGGATCATATCCATACACACTGTGCTTTAATGAATTCAAAATATCTTGTTTTTGTATCATGAAGAAGTTTGAAACAAGTTTTAGAAAAATACAAGTTTTCAATTGAGCCAATATTTCCAACTACAAAAATAGTCCAATCTTTTATAACATGCCTTGATTTTGTGCAAGCATGTTTGTTTATCAAAGTATAATGGTAAAACTATTTTTGTAGATTTTCTAAGTATTTATGGATTTTATTTCAATCAAAAAGACCAAGTTTTAATCCCAGATTTTCTGTTTCAGGCTTCAGCCAAGTCGACTAGTCGACCTACCAAGTCGACTAGGGCTGAAGTCGGTCGACCGGCTCGGTCAACCGACGTGCACGACGTGCACGTCTTGACCTGGCAGATGGCCAGCCGACCGACACAGTCGACCGGAACTGAGAGCAGTGCTCTCTGTTCTTTTCC